>APFE030429618.1:29133-49813 GCA_000404065.3 Pinus taeda | reverse complement strand
TTTGACGAAGATTCGTCCCTGGTACTCCGCCTGATCTCCTCCTGCACAAGATCTGACCATAGTCTTTCCCATCCTGGCAACTTCTCCCGACCATTGACAGAGTCCTGATCGGAATGCCAACTCTTCGGAAGACCAAGGAGATCCAAGCTCGCCAATTCCTCATCATCAACAGTAACCCCCACACTTCCCAGCTCATCTCGACACTGAGTGAACTTCGTGAGATACTTGGGAATACTGTCACCCTTCTCGCATTTGATGTTTCTGAGTTTATCTTTGAGCGCCAGCTTCCTCTGATCGCTCTTGCTTTGGAATAATTCTGTTAATGATTTCCACATCAAATATGGAGTAGCCTTTCCATGGAGGCTGGACAAAATGTGATCCTTCACGCCCTCCAACAGAATCCTTCGACATTTTGCGATCTTCTTTTGCCAAGCATCAGCTTGAGTAGCATCAGTAGGCTTTGGGATATCCGTATCTATGAACTCCTTCAGCCCGTTATCATCCAATACTGACTCCATCCTGTCCTTCCATGCAATATAGTTTGAGCTGCCCTCAAGAGCGTACTCCAATCGCAATCCGTTGAAAGACATTGCTGCGTTGTCACCAAGAAAATACTGCTGCAAATTCGAATTCCACCAGCAACCAACTCAACTGCCTCGGATCTAAGATTCGTGAGAACACAATATTTCTTGTACATAGATCGACTGTATGGGCATTCACCAGATATCTCACCTTCCAAAAGAAGGATGAATCCAGAGGCTACCTGGCCTGATTACAGACTCTGCCTGAAGAAATAGAATGTAAACACTTCCTGAATAATAGATCAGATGATCAACAGCTCTGATACCATGTAGAAATCTCTTCTACAAATCAACCAGCTCTGATACCATGTAGAAATTTTGAATAATTTAACACATATTCAACAGAGATTATCCTGATCATGTACTATTTCGGAAAACATACACAATACATAAGCTCCTCTACGTTGATCATCAATATAGCAGCATCAATAACAATAAAACATCAAGAGCATTCACACATTAACACAGTATGTATCCCGGGGAAAGCATCTCGCTAAAAACCCCAACTATCTGTATTTTAATGATTGAGTCATGTAACATTACAAAGTACAATGCTTATCACAAGCAATCCAGTACCAGCTCCACCTGTTACACACAATACAGCTCAGATCTGAATCAATCACTGGCTCAAATCTCTTTCGCTGCTTGCCTGCCTCCGCTGCTCAATACCTGCACAAGAACCGGTGATAATTCCAAGGCAGCCACGTCTTTCCTTGGCTAAATCACGTGAGAACAAGCTACAATGTGGGCAAACTCATTGGCATACTCAATCCCCTGATTTGTGCAAGATCTGGTGCACAACTATAGTCACAACTGATAGCAATCTGATTCTCTAACACCTGTCCCTGCTGAACTGAACATGCACTGACATGCAACTGAGTTAACTGATGTATTCATTAGTTGTATTATGAGTTAATAACTTGTGAATTAATTAATAACTAATTCACCCAACTCATCTCTAGTCTATTCGCCAGTTAGACTAAATACAACCAGTTTAACAAAGCTAAACTGAACACAACTCCATCAACTGCACCTCCAGTCCACTAAACTCAACTCACTTGAGTTCTAACTGAAGTCATGCATGCAAATATTCAACTAACCCATAAGAACCACGTATTTCCTTCATGCAATTGCATGTACCACATCCGTAGCTCGAACTGAAGTGCTCCAAGAGAATAAGACAAAGTTTATAGTCCAAATATTATTGTGAGATAATAATATTTGACTTTTCTATTTTTGACAGCCAGTCTAAAAATAGACTTGATCACTCACACTGTGATCACTCACACTTTCATCAAAAATAGAAGTCCATCTATTTTTCCAACTTGATCAATCATCCATAAACAGCAACCTGCAATCCATAGACATGATCCATATGTCTAAAAATAGACATAGTCTAAAAATAGACTTGCGCCAAAAATAGCCTGCGGGCCCACTTAGTGAAGGCGACTCTTTTCACTAAGCTCCATCATCTTGTTGCAATCTCAACAGTTAGCCTATCTACCCATAAGGCATTTATTAGCTTTTTGTTCCATGTTTTCTTGTTATCCTCCAACAATTTTTTGATGATATTCGCTAAACTCTTGTTTGAGGACTCTGCTAGTCCATTTCCTTGAGGGTAATAAGCTGTGGAGTGACCCTGGGTTATATGATACTTGTTACAAAAATCAATCATTTTTATGGATTTGAAAGTTGCTGCATTGTAGTGATGATTTTGGTTGGGCATCCGAATCTGGATAGGATGTTGGCCTCAAGGAAGGTTATTATGATATTGTCAGTGGCTTTCCTTGATGGTATGGCTTCTATCCACTTTTTGAAATAGTCTGTAGCATTCAAGATCCATCTGTGTTGGGTAGAGGAAGGTGGGTGTATTTCACCAATGAAATCAAGACCCCATTGTTGTGAAGGTGCTTCAGCAGAAAGTGGTTTTAGGGGCAAGGGTAAAAGCTTTTTCTTTTCTTCAAAAATCTGAAATTTATGACATGAGGTTACCAATTTATTTACATTAGAAAACAGATTGGGCCAATAAAAACCAGCTCTAATAATCTTGTCAACTGCGGTTTTCCAGTAAAGATGTCCTCCACAGTCGCCTGCATGAAATTCTTGTAACACTTTGTCATATTCTTCTTTCAATAAATAGTTAAGAAGGATACCTTCATGATTCCTCCAAAACAAAGCATTGTCAATTATGCAAAATTTTAAAGATGTCATTTTTAAAAATATGCTTTTGGTCGTGGATAATTCAGGAGGAGCTTGTAGATTTTGTAAAACATATATGATATTAGCATACCATGGTGATTCAATAAAGGCCTGGCTGATTGGTGGAGTCACCACCTTCTCTTCATTATCCATTTCTACAATAAAATTTATGTTTAAGGCCTGACAGTTTGATTCAGCCATGAGTTTGACTAGACCTTGGCCTTTGATTAACTTTGTTGGTTTGATTTCTAGGTCATATTCTAATATAGTAGCTATCCATTTCCCTCTTTTTCCATCTGGACCTTCCTGAGTTAGGATGTCCTTGACTGCTACATTGGGAACATAGGCTATTACATGAGAATATAGAATGTAAACTCTAAAATCTTTGATAGCTTTTACCAAAGCAAAGGCTTGCTTTTCCATTATATTGTACTTTAAAGGGGCATCCCTCAGGGATTTTCTAAAAAAGGCAAGATGTTGTTCATAACCTTGATCATTCTTTTGCAATAGGACTGTAGCAATTGTGTGTTCTAAGGCAAAGGAAAATATAATGAAATCCCTATCAAACTTTGGACTTATAAAAGCTAGTGTTTTCGTTAAGGCTAGCTTAATATCTTTAAAGGATCTCTTAACCTCAATGGTCCATTTTATGGTCAAATCTTTCTTCAACATGTTATTCAATGATCTAATTAACTCTTCTAAGTTAGAAATAAATCTCCCAAGAAAGTTGATTTCTCCTAAAAGGGCTTGTAATTCTCTGATGCTTCTAGGATTTTGTATCTATCGGATGGCTCCAATTCTTGCAGGATCTATTCAGATACCATCTTTTCAGATTATATGACCTAGTAACTTTACCTCTTCTAACCCAAATAAAGATTTTTTTGGATTCAAAGAAATTCCAATCTTCCTGCATTTGATGAAAACATGCCTTAGGTGATCTAAGTGTTGTTTATCGACTTTTGAGAATACAATGATGTCATCTAAGTATATTGCTAGGAAATCATGAATTTACTTGGCAAAAGTTATGTCCATGGCTCTTTAGAAAGTAGCCCCTGCATTCTTTAATCCAAAAGGCATTTTCAAATATATGAATGTGCCCTAAGGAGTAGTGAACATTGGTTTAGCCTGGTCATTTAGGTGAACTAAAATCTAATTGTAGCCAGAAAGCCCATCCAATAATGAGATTCTAGTTGACCCTACTAGTCTTTGTAAGATATGATCCATTTTAGGGAGGGGTAGAATTGTACTTAAGTGAAACTTTATTGAGATTCCTGAGATCAACACAAAGTCTGATCTCTCCAGTCTTTTTCCTTGTGGGAACCAAATTTGAAACCCAATCAAAGAATCTAATTGGTGCTATTGTTTTGGCCTCATACATTCTTCATATTTCCTTTTCAATAGAAGGTAATAGGATGGGATTAATCCTCCTAAGCTCCTATCCAATAGGTTTCTGGTTTTCTTTTATGGGATGGTGTGTTGTATTATGTTGGTGTCATAGGAATTGAGGTCCTCATTATTCCAAGCAAAGACATCTTGGAATTCCTTTAGTAATTCAAGGTATTTCACCTTTTTAGTAGGAGGTAAGGACATTGAAAGTTTTATCAATTTTGGATTTTCCTCAGTACCTATATTACACTCCTCAATATCATATTTTAAGGGTTCCATTTTTGGTTTTCTAGGGACATCATTTGAATCAAACAAGTCTTCCCAAGGAGTTAATCCTTTGGGCAAGGAGTTGTCTTTGAGATTAATTATTTTAGAGTAGTCTTTGTCAATTATCTCATCAATTTCAACTTGCTTCAGGTTTTCTACATCTAATTTTGTAAATTTAGTGGGATGAAATCTATCTATCTCTTCATCTTCTATTTCATATTTTAAGTAAGGATTTAATGTTATGTCAGTATCTATATTACTATTTACAAATTCTTCTTCTAAAGTTAAAAAATTATTTATCTGTTGGTCATTAGTGAATACTTACCAGTTTTTCAAGTTATCTAGGATAGCAGGTCTGTGCCTAACCTCAGCAGTGTACTGATGGTTAGGTTGAAATGGTAACTTACAAGTGCTAGAAAACATTACGAAACTATGAACCAACGTATTATGTTTCCTGGGGATGATTACAAGCTTATTTTCTAGAAAAGTGTTTAATATTTCTACAACTGTTCCTCTATAAAAACTCAACCTAGGATCTCTGGTCATATATACAACATTAATTTATTTTATAACCAACTCAGAATCTCCCATAATAGAAACTCTTATAGCTCCCAAATTTCTAACCAATTTGAGACCTAAAAGATGTGCTTCATACTCAATCATGTTGTTAGTGCATTTGAAATTCAGTCTGTAAGCATGGCCCTCTGAGTGATCATTCTCTAAATTGTATATCCACACTCCTGCTTCTGCTCCTAATTTGTTCACTGACCCATCAAATTTAAGATGCCATAATATTTCATGTTCATAATTCTTATTGTCTGGGGGAACAAAATTTTCATTGATTAAGGTGTCTTGCTTATCTTTTTCCTCTGAAAATTCTTGAATTTGGATAGTTTGATTTTCATCTGTAACTACAATTTGTTTTGGTTCTGAAATAATGATGTTTGAAGTAGTTTCTTGTGTTTGTTTAGCATTGCACAAAATAAAAGAATTGATGTCAGAATGCATGGAATAGATAGGAAAGTTTTGAGGGCTATCCTGGCTACTCACTACATACTTCATCAGGGTCTCTCTGTACAGTTTTTTAGGATGTCCAAAGATTGAAATTGTGGCATATGACATGTCAGGTTGCAAAGATCCTTGGATTTTAGCCCCCCATGATCTAGACAATAGCATGCCATATTTAGGTGGGATGTCAGCTACTACTATATCCATGAGAATAGTCTTAGCAAGTTATTGTACTAAGGAAACACACAGGTCTTTTATTAACCCTAGACACTTTACTTGACTTGAATCACATGAAAACAAGTTTTTGTAAGGTCTAGTGATGTCCAAGTTTAATGTTTCCATAACTAATTTAGGTATTAAATTGTGTGAGGCTCCTGAATCCAACATTGCATTGTGTAAAATTTTATCATGAATGTTAAGGCTAATATAAAAGGGTGGTACTCCCCCTTCTAGTGGTTTTCCATTAACATCAGGGCCAAAAATAAGTTCTGGTTGATCATCAAATAAGTTAACAAAGTCTTCATTCTCAACAAAGTTTAAGGTTTTTCTTATTTGAGATTTATAGGTTTCATTTTTAATTAGCTCTGTCAAGGGAATTGAGATTTTTAGTTTAGCCACCTCTGCTCCCAAATTGAAAGGCAAGGGGCTTTCTCTATTTGAGGGCTTGGAATTTTCATGGTAGGAGTTTGAGCAGATTTCTCTTCTTTTTCTATGTTTGAAGTCTTTTTGTGTGGATTTTCTAATATAATGTGTGGGGATTGTTCCACTGTTTCCTTGGAGGGGACTGAAGTGGAAGGTTGATCATTAGGGGGTTGATTGGGGGTTATATCTACAATGGTGGGACTAGGAGGGTTTTGGTTTGGTCTAGGGAGGATTTGGAGAGTTTTAGTAACTGGAGTTGCTTTGGTTTTCTTAGGCTGATTGGGCACTATTTTCTTGGTTTGGTCAAGAGTATTAGTGTTGTTTTTACTCCTCAAGTTGTACTACTTGTGCACTTCAAAGATAATAGAATCATACCCTTGCTTATAATCGAATGATTCTCTGGACTGGGTCTACAACTGCTGCAGCATATGCAGTTTGTGCTCATCTTGGGTTAAGAAGACAATTTCCTCATCATCTAATCCCATCAAGTTTATGTGTGTGTCTTGTTCAGGGTCATTTGAATGGGATGTTTCAGCATAGTTTTCTTGAAAGGGAGGCTTAACATTCTCATCAGGTCCATTCTTCCCAGTATTCTAATTCTGATTCTTTCTAAATTTTTGGTTTTTGACAGGAGGTGCCTGTTGATTATCCCATTGAGGCTTCCTCTCAATGTTCTCTATCCTATCCATCATTTTTTCCATTACTTTGGTTAGGACATCTATTTTAATGTTAGAGGGTGAGGCTTCATCTTTCACAAGTCCTCTCCTTTCATTCCTAACTCTAGCTCTTTTTGCTAGCAAGTTGGCTTTTACACTAACTACTACACTCTCCATGTCTTCTAAAGTTGGAGGATTTCTCTCTCTAATTTGGAATGCCATATCAATATCAAACTCGTTAGGAAACTTTATTAGTGCTAAATTAGGTGGGGGTCTTAGATTGATTGGTATTACATTGTATATATTGTTAAATCTGGTACAGTAATCCTGGACTATTTCATTTGGTCCTCTTTTAATGTTTTCGTATTCTGAAAGGATCTGCAGAGGATTCTTTTTCTTTTCCCATCTATTTAAAAATTGCTAATAAAATACTTCTAAACTATTTATGCTATTAGTAGGCAATGCTCTAAACCATTTCCTAACATCACTAGCTAGAGTCTGAGAAAAAAGTCACATTTGAACATCTCCAATATCAATTTCATGCAATTCAAAATAATTTGTCATCTTGTTTGCATGTTGTTGTGTTGTATAAGGTCCTATGCCATCAAATTGGATAATTTTATTCTGATAGTCTTGTGGCATGGCACCTAGTGGAGTAGGTAACACATGAGGGGCATATCTATTTGCCATGGCTATAAGTTGGGTTGGACTAAGAAGTGGAGTTGGTGTACTAAGGGATGATATAGTAGTTGATGGAGAAATAGGAATAATAGGTGTTTGATGAGTAAAGATAGGTTGGTAGGGAAGTGAAAGTACAAATGGAGGTGAGGAATGAACTTTGGAGGTGGAAGGGAATAATGGTGAACTGAGGGGAGTTGAAACTAGTTCAGAAAGCTTAGGGATCTTAACAATGGTAAGGGATGACTGGGGGGAATTCAAAGATACTCATCAATTGACTAGTTTGCATTCTGGACTTCAAGATTTGCAATAAATTCTGGATCTAGAACTATGTCATCAAGTGCACTTTCAGACCTAGTTCTAAATAGGGACAGGTCAAATGACTCGTCGAAGGGGAGGTCTTTTAGAAACAACCACTCATCAGGGCATGAATTTTCTTTGATCGAAGGTGTTGGACTTACTAAACTTTCTTGTCTTCTAGATCTTCTCAAAATCAGGTTGGGATTATCCACTACTGGGGTAGGGTTTGGATCTAGATTAGCCCTTGTATAGTGAGTTATCCTTGAAGCCAGATTTCAAGCTTTTCTAATTACTTTCTTTTTGTGAAATTTTATAAATAACTTCTAGTAAACCCTTTAAGAGGCTTTAATAAGGATTTGAAATGTTCTCAAAGGTTTATTAAGACCGAGGTTTTGATTCCCCAGTATGGTTGCCACTATGTTATCACTCAGAAGTTTTCCCTAGAAGTTATCAAAAGAAGGAATAATCCGAGGTAACACAAACCAATCTTTTAGAATTAGGGTTCTAACCAACCTAAGTCCAGAGAGGGCTCTCTCTTTATGATTTAACTTTGTTTTTATGAGATTTTAGGCTAGTTCTTAGTGTTCAGGGGGGTTTTGATTTTAGATTGAGTGGTGGAATTCTAGGAGCGGATGGATAGAGCTAGGTCTTCAAGCCATTGGGCTATGGAGTCAACTAATGGATAGCATAACTAGACTAGACCATTAAAGGGAGTGTTCACAAGGCAGTTTAGCAAAGAAAAACACAAATCTTCAAGTCTAATGGTGGAGTAATTCTAACCAGGGTGAAAGGGAACTTAAGAATCCTTGGACCAATATCAGAATGAAGAGCATAGGGTGATCATGAGAAAAGGGCAACTAAGAATCCTTTACTATAGACCAAAGGGGAAACTATAGAAGCTAAGGAGCAGTTAATAATTCCATAGCTAAGATAGTTTAGTAGAAAACATTCAGAATGTAAACAGTCAAGTCAGAGTGATTAAAGCAAATTCTAAAATATCATTTCTAGTTATGCATTCAGATTTCTAGAAAAAACAAACATGATTATGAAAGACATAAGAAAGGACAACAATAAACATGAAAGAATACTTTTTTATTTTCCGCTTTACACAAGAATCCTGTGAAACTTTTGTACTTTATTCATTGATCCTGCAAGCCAATCCAGTCATTAATACAATAGCACTTCAGTTTGAGAGAAAAATGTCTATAGAAATGCCTTTGAATCCACCCTAAATACTTCGAAATGTGAAGTATTTATACAAAAAATATTTACAAAATATCTCATAACAATTTGAGATTTAATCTAGGGAATCAAAATATCTTCAAGCATGAAGATAGAGACAGATGGAAAATGGAATCATGATATCCCTTTTATCATGGTAGTGTTGGTTGTTGCTGTTGAGTTGTAGCCCTTTAAGCTGGCTGATCTTTGTATGCTAGAATCTTCTTCACTTTGATATTTCACTGATACTCTTTGACTCTATTACTCTTTGACCCTGCTAATCTATCTTTTACCTGTTTCATTTGTCTACCTTTATATTTACTATGGTAAATTATAGTAAATATGTCATTTTTTCCCACCATTCATCCTCATGTAACTTTTCTTTTAACATTCTTCTGTATATTTTGCAAAATTGGGCTTGGTGATAAACAAGTGTTTCACCTCATGCTCTAAAAAGAACAAGTTTTCAAAAGTATCATATATTACTTTCCCTATTGGCAGGGCCTTTATACTTGAAGTACTAGCTTGTTCCTTAGCCAATTTCCTAAGTCTGTCAGTGTATTCCAATTGGGTCATGAGTTTATCATGGATGACCATAGGACTGGGAAGGCCTTTGTCCCTCAAAATTTGAAATTTTGTCATGAACCTATCAATGGCCACCTGCATGTTATGGAATTTTTCTTCTAAGTTGACCATGAGTTTTCTTTTGGAAATAATCTTTTTGACTTCTAGGATGGCTTCAATCCTATCCTCTATACCAACCTCATTTAGCTCATGTCTGTTCTTGCTATTCAGGAAGTGGATGAGTCGATTAGCATCCTCAGGTATATCACCCAACTCTTCCTTTACTTTTTGGATAGCTCCAGTAGATACCTTTACTAGTTCTATTTGCTCAAATATAACTTGAATTGATGGCCAAATGTCATTGACAGAGTCAATAATATTGGCCCAGAGCATTTCTTTGGTCTGTCCTAGTGGCTTCTGCAATGTCAAATCTTTCTCTAGGACCTTAATTTTCTCACCCATCCTTAGGGCTTTCTGTGTTTCTTCTCTTTGTTGAATTTGGGCAAGCTTAAAGTCAGATTCTAAGCTCTCCATTTAGCCTTTTGAGCTCTGTTGCTTGGATTGACATATCCTCCATGGTTTTTACTAGCTCTGCTATTTTTTCTATTGAAGTACCTGCTTCTGTAGATTCAGTTGTGATTGGCAATGTTGTGGCAGGTGGAGCTGTAGGTGCCAATGATGCTACCAATGTAGAAGGAACTGCTATTGTCACTGTGGGAAAGGCAGTTGTGGAAGTTGCTGCTAGGTCAATTTATTTGGATTGAATCAAAATGTCCAAATCCTTCTCTGTCTCTTTCAATTGGTCATTTAGCTTTAGGACCAAGTCCATGAGCTCTTCATGTCCTTTTCGTGCCTCCAGGGCTTATGTTGTTTGTGGGTGATGCAACTGGGGGATCTTGAGCTGTTTCTTTAGAGGAGCTATATCATCATTCTTCTTATTTATTAAATTTTTAGTGGCCTTTACATCTTTGGGATCGTGTCCCAACTCAATGACTAAGTTCTCTAAGGACTTGATTCTGGTATCTTTAGCCTGTGAAGAGGCCTTTTCCAACTGGAACTGTGTCGATATATTATTCAGGGAGTTTTACAATTGGTGGGCAGTGACAACTTTCCCTATCAAGGTGGAGTAAATCATCTCCCCTATCTGCTTGTGTAGCTCAATCTAGTCAATAGGATGTATGTTATTTGTCATTACTTCAAAGTCTATCTTTTTGAAGTTTACTACTATTCTCGGTTGCTGAGTAGTGGGCCTCATAAATGTCATCTGCATTTTTCCTTATTTAACATCAAAGGCCGACATAAGCCTTGTTTGATTGGTAGGGGCCATCTTTAAGTACTGTGCATAAGTTTGGGCTTTTAGCCTCTCATTTTTGGCTTTTATGTCCTTATATCTTTCTCTAATGTCTTGGTCTCAGTCAACTGACATCTTGAATGAGGACACTTCAACACTCTACTGCATTTCCAACATCTGAATGTGTGATGTGGAAGGTTCTAATGTGCCTCCAGAGGGAGTGTCATGCCTACTTCCTTCTCTTTCTGTGCTGGTGGCCCCAACTATTTATTTTGTGAATTCCTATTCAGAGATAGGATTTATCCTTTGTCTTTTAACTAGGTTGGTCTCTACATAGGCCTGTGATGTTTCTTTGCCTGAAGTAGTGGCCTCTTCCCTGTTTCTTTTGAGGTTTTTCTCCTCATTTAGAGGAGTTTGCAAGACTAGGGGAGTACTAATTATGGGCTTAGGTATGCCTATTTGAGTTAGCTCCTCTGATAGGTCTGGTTGTTCTGACTCTTCTTGTACCTAGTATTCTTCTTCTACATGTGATTCACTTTGTGCCTATGATTCTCCTTGTGCCTGTGATTTAGCTAGTACCTATAGGAAAGAACCTTCATCAAGCTATTTCTCTAGATCCATTAGTGTGTTTACCATAACAGCTTCAATACTATCCCTGCCCTCTAGAGTGTTTTCCACCCACTTTAATTGGTTGGCATATTTTTCTATTTCAGGGATTTTGTGATGAATATAAGGAGCCATCTCGTTTTTTTGTCTTCTATTGCAGATGAAGTCCAAGGGATCATATCACCATATGAAGCTTTGTTTTAGATTTAGTCTCTAAAGGATTTGATCTGCTTCCTTTCCAACTTCTTGGCTATTACACACAAAGGGGCCTACTTGATCTTTGATTCTGAGTTGGGCCTTCTTTTTTGCTTTGACAAAATGTACCTCATCTAAATTTATTATCTACCTATAGTACTCCAGAGAAAATAGCCTCATTGGGAGGTATCTAGGTAGTTTATATGGGCTAGATCATAGCCATAAATCCTAATTTCAGTGTGGTTTTGGTACAAGTACCAATCCCCCACTTTGTGTTGTTTTGAGAGTTGCAGGATTCTCCTTATATCTGAACTGAATCTTGGAGGAGGGATCCCTATTAGCATTGTTACAATGGGATGTACACAAAGATCTATGAAGTCTATGTATGGATATGGGGAGTTATATTTATGGATTAATGGAGTCCATAAAATCACTGACCTAGGGTGACCTTTTATATCAAGATTTTGGAGAGTAAAGGGGAACTTGTAAGCTTGGTAATATAGAAAAAGGTGGTACAAAACTAAAGAATACTTGAATACTCTCTCATTACTCATCTTAAGAAATTGGTCATGCATCCTATCAGCTATGAACTTGGCATAATCATACATGATAGTAGGAGGCTACCCTGGAATGAAAATGGACATGAAGGCTAAGATGATTTCATCTATATACTCACTAGTGGTATAGCCTAGGATACTAGATATCGTTGGTACAATGTCTTGGCCAAATTTGGAAAATATGGTATATAAATATGGGGGAGGATCTTTTGGAATATGTTTCACTTCTATAATAAACGTTTGGAACATTTTAGCAAGCTTTGCAGTGGTTAGCTTGGGGAATCGGTCCAATAGGTCTCCAATAGAAATTGAGGTTAGGTTTTTCCCTGGTTGTAGTTGCAACATTTCATTGATTGACTAAACAGTGATGGTGAAAAGTATGGTTTGGTCAGGGGACATCACTTCGCTTTGAATGGGATGTAGTTTACATGGCAATAATGGACAATTTCTGGGAAGATGTGCACCATAGGGAATTGATACTTGGCAAATTAGACTCCCAAAGACCTATTTTATCAGCATGGTTTAGGTATTGGTCTCTGTATCAATAGTATAATTTGAGAGGGGATTCATGGACAGAGGTGTCCTTGATTTGGAAATCTTTAACAACAAGGGGATTTTGGTCCAGGTCCAGGTGAGGAGTGGAAATTGGTCTGACATCCATGGAAATTAGGGCAGCCATTCTCAGTTCTTGTGGTTTTGAGAATGGGGGAGGTAATTTTTCAGTCTTTTAGGGCAATGGTGGTTCAATTATAGGTTGGTTTTAAGTTATCAAAGTTTCTCTTTAATTTCAATTAAGAACACTAAGCAATTGGCTCTAAAACTAACAAGGTTTTTAGTGAATTATGGTTTAAATACTTGGAATTTGAAGAAAATTGGGTCTAAACCAGGTGATTGGCAACTGTGAATGGTCGAAAGGGCTTCAAGCAGGCTGGAAGGAAATCTGGGAGCTTTGTGGCGTCTTCAGGGTGCAATTGTATGTGGGTTGATAGCTTCGACGTTCATAGGTGCGTGCATGGAAGTTTACAGTTGAAAAACGATAAAAACAATAATTTGGGATTTTTTTGGCTTTATGCGCAAAAGTCAATTTGGCGGCTGTGGGTGAACAATGGTCGTTTGTCACGTAGCGGGGTGAACAGTTGTTGTTTTGGCATGTAGTGAGCTGGCAGTAAGTGGTTTTCTTCGCAAATTTTTGGACACTTGGCAGTATTGGGGGGAGGCCGCCTGATTCCATTCATTAAGCACCACATCACCTCGGGGACCCAACAAAAAATAACCCTTTTCGAGCGGGTAATGTTCGAATTTCGGGCCCTTTCGAAATCAACATGAGCAGTGAGATGGGGAGGGAAGAGATCGTGTGGTGGTTGGGCAATGGAGTTGCACGAAAAGTAATGGGGGGTCCCGAAGGGCATTTAAGCACGATAGTTTTGGTTTAATGCGAGATTAAGCTGGGGGTTAAGGTATTGGCCGAGATTTAATTGGGTTTTTTAACTAACTTAATCGAGGATTGATTAGTTAGTGGGTTCGGGGTAGAAAACCTTAGTTTATATAACTAAACTAGGGCGGGATTAATTAATATTACGAGAGTTAATATATATACGACAAACGAGCTTTTGTTAGGGATTTAATAAATAAATTAGTAGTTTAGTCAAATAAGAGGAAAAGGGGCACAATTTCCCAAATATATGATATCTCATGCTTTAATGCTTTCCGATAATCACATAAAGACTTAGGATATAGTGTTTTTATGGGTTTTTGATATAAAAATGAGTTATGTGGGGGAACAAATACTTTTCCTAGGTAAAAGTAATTTAACCTTAGGGAAAGAGTATCATAAGGGAAAATGATGGGGAATGAAAGGAGATGAATTTTTTTGAGGGGATTTTGGTACTTATTGCCTATAAATCATTGAGCCGAGGTTCTAGTCCCTCCAAAAGTCAGAGAAATGCTCTGAGCCTCTTTGACTTAGGGTTTTTTAAGTACTTTGATCTTTATTGTGGGAAATTAGTTAAGTGAAAGGTGAAATGAATGAGGGAGGTTAATTAATTGACTTTGATATCCATTGCATGCTTAATTTCCCATTCACATTTGAAATACATGTTGAAAGATGATAAATGTGCTTTTGCCTAGTCAATCATCACACTTTTGCAACCTTTCTTCTACTTACCCACCTACTCATCCTACCATTTTTACTTATCTTTATTAGGGTGCATTTGACCTAGCAAGCCTTTACCAACATTTTTTATTTTTATTTACAATAGTAGACTAACTAAATCTAACCTTATTACATCCAAGGGCTCAGATTAAATAGTTGAGCTCCTTTTTTCTACTCTACCTATCTACTTATCTGCCAAGGCTAAACAATTTGGTCAGATATTTATTCTCTATCTATAGACATGAAATTGAAACATGAAATAGCCAAGTTTAAACATTTTGACTATCATGGATTGTGGCAAAGGTTACAAACTGCACACAATCATTTATTATGCATAAAAGTAAATAGTAGTGGCATTTTGGCTTACTCAATTTCATGGTCTATTTTCTTTTCTTTGGGTTCATATTTTTCATCTTTTTTTACCTTTTTGTTATTTTTGTCCTTTGATTTTTATTTTAGGACATACACTCTTCAAATTTTTTAATTTTTTTGAATATGGAAAACATTTACAAAAAGAAAAGGTATGTACATATTACAAGTTTAATCTCAGTCATTCAAAAATTATGACTCCTATTTGTATAGGAACCTAAGAGGGTGAAGTTAGATTCATGCCATGTTTTGTATGGTTTCCTCTTTGTTCTAGGTGCTCCATTTTCCCTATGAAGGAAAAAATTTCACTGTTGATGAATTGCCTTTTTTCTCTTCCAATGCTTCAAATGGCAATGTCCCATATGTGGGAAATACCGATATTCCATATGAGAGCATGGGGGTAGGTATTTTCAATGATTTTTCTTTAATGGGAATTTTTTCTCTCCCACCTCTGCATGTCACCTCAATCAACATGATCTCTATCTCCACTAACCCGTGGATCATTCCTTCTCTAGAGCAGGTTGAGTCATTTAGTGATGCTATGCTACTAAGCCCCTTAGAACAAGATTATAATGAAATTTTCTGGGGTTCAACAACTACTTCAGAAAGTGATGTTATTCTCAGTATGCACCTGGAGACTTATTCATGATCTCCTTGGCTTGGTTCTTGGGATTCTCTGGATCCCTTGAAGGAGATATTCCCCACTAATGATAGTGTTGTTGAGGTTATATATCTTGACGAAACTCCTTGGAATGATGCCCATCATTGTTCCTCATTTCTTCCAAGTCTAAGTGAGATTCCTTTGTGTCTTGAATATTTTGTTTCTCATAACCTGACGCACCCACTTCAAAGACCTGTTCTGGTGCATGAAGTTTTATCTGAAGGAAATATGGGAAATATTACTACAACCATGCCAATTGATATTTCCATTGAATTGAAGAGAACATTCACATTAGGGTTTCCTATTCTGCTAATGAGATTAGGGTTTACACTCGCCTTTTCAAAGAATTTATGATGCCTTTTCTTGGTCATATGAGGAAATGCCTGGTATTGATCCAGCTATTGTGGTGCATGAAATACCCACGTACCCTAATGTGAAGCCCATTCACCATTGACTCCACCTGTGCATCCCAGGAAGGTTATTGCTATTAAGGGAGAATTTGAAAAAATTATAAAAGCTGGTTTTATTTACCCTATCCAATTGACATATTGGGTGTCTATTATCGTACATGTTACTAAAAAGTAGGGAACAATTTGAGTTTGTGTTGATTACCATGACATTGACCGCGCGTGGTCTAAATATAACTATCCCACTCCCTTTATTGATCAAATCATTGATGAGTGCACTGGGAGTGAGATATTCTCTTTTATGGATGGTTTTTTTGGTTACAACCAGATTAACATATTACCCACTGATCAACACAAGACAACTTTCACCTGTCCATGGGGGGCTTTTGCTTATAAGAAGCTCCCTTTCAGTATAAAAAATGCTAGTGCTACTACCTTTCAAAGAGAAATGTTATTTCATTCATGATATTAAACACATTTTTCAACCTTATCTAGATGACTTACCAGCTCATTCTACTAAGCGTTGTGACCATCCGAACCACCTTCGAGCAAATTGTTTACATTGTCGAAACTATAATATTTGTCTCAATCTGCATAAATGTGTCTTCTACGTAGAATCTGGTCGGCTCTTAGGTTTTTTTGTGTCCCAAGAATGTATCCAAATAGATCCTCTAAAAGTTGAGGCTATTGTAAATTTAACCCCTCCTTCGTCGCTACACCAACTGCATAGTTTGCAAGTAAAGGATGATTTTCTTCATTGCTTTGTCCCTAATTACAATGAGCTTGCCAAGGGATTTACTCGCTTTCTCAAAAAGGGGATCCCATTCGTTTGGGATGAAATTTCTCAAAAATCTTTCAATGCTCTAAAGAAAACACTCGTTAGTGCTCCTTTATTGCATCCCCCTAACTATCACTGTGATTATTTCCTATACCATGTTGTAGCTGATAGTACCATTGCTATAGTTTTGGTCTAGGATGATGATGATAGCAATGAACATGTGGTTTATTATTGAGTTGAAATCTTATTGACACTAAAACTCGATATGCCCATGTCGAGAAACTCACCTGTGCAACAATCCATGTTGTTCAATGATTTCACCATTACATTCTTCTATGAAGGACCATAGTGATTTATGATTGTAACCCAATGACTTATATTCTTACTCATCAATTTCTTGGGGGGAAATAATCTAAATGGATTGTTCTCCTGCAAGATTTTTATTTGGAGTTCACTGTTTCCAAATCAAAGAAAACACTTGTTTTCACTGAATTGATCTCCATCCTTCCTTCTGCAAACACCTCCACTAATTTTACTAAGTAGATTCCTGATGAAATGTTGTTTCTCATCAGCACTCTTGACCCGTGGTACAGAGATATCATTGTTTATCTTCAGACCCAAACTTTTTGATCTGAGTTGTCTCGATCTGACTGATGCCACATCTGACATCAGTCTCAACCTTATCAGATTATTAGTGATACATTTTACCGAGTCGATGTTGATTATGTTCTTCACAGATGTCTAACACTTGAAGAGGTTGAATGAGTCTTGAATGAGTCCCACTTTGGGGCATGTGTTGGTCACATGTTAGGCTATGCCACTTCTCAGAATATCCTTCGCGATGGTTATTTCTAGCCTTCTATATTTAAAGATTGTATTCTAGCCGTTCAAAAGTGTCATGAATGTCATATTTATGACAACAAACAATGAGCCCCTCCAGCACCCTTACACCTAGTCATTACCATTGGCCCATTTTATAAATGGTGCATAGATTTCATGACATGTAACTTTTCTCAGCCGGGGGGCACGACTATATCATCGTCACTGTCGACTATTTTACTAAATGAGCCAAGGTAATGCCCACATATAATGCAGACCATATCACTACTACTCAGTTCCTATTTAGCCATGTCATAGCCCATTTTGGCATCCCTCAAGCCATTTTCACTAATCAGATATCACATTTTCATTAGTACATTATGGCAGAGATGACTGCTCAGTTGGGTCTTCGCCAAGATCCTTACTACCCGCAAACCAATGGCCAAGTTGAATCAATTAACAAAGTCTTGATTACTATGCTTCAAGGAACCACTGGGAAGCATAAAAAGGATTTGCATCTCATGCTATTCTTGGATCTTTGGGCTTACCAGACTTCAGCTAAGACAACCACTAGTTTCACTCCATTCTAGCTGGTTTATGGTTTAGAGGCGACACTCCAGATCGAGTGTGAAATTCCTTCGTTACAATTAGCTATCGAGCTACTCCGTGATACCTCACTTGAAGAAGAGAGGTTACTTTATCTCAAGAGACTTAATGAGACCCGTCATATTGTTGCGATGGTGATCAAAGCATAAAAAAATGAGTTAAAGCTCATTTTGATCAAACTGTTTCTCCACGCATTTTCATTAAAGGTGACTTAGTCTTGCTGTATGATCAATCCAATGATAAGTTGGGAGCTATGAAGTTCAAACCTATGTGGCATGGGCCATATATCATTAAATGTGTCTTGCAAAAAGGTACCTATGAGCTGGTTGATTAAGAAGGTAATGCGTTATTACATCCCCACAATGGGCTTTATTTGAAAACGTATTATGCATGAATTTTGTGTAATTACTTTTGTACATTAGTGTGCATGTTGTGTTGTGTTATATTCTTTCCACGACTTACTTATGTAGTTAACTGGGGGGTAAGAGGGGGGGTAGAGCCCCCCCTTCATTGCACCGATTACACAGCAGGGGTGTTACAGGAGGGGCGACAGTCCCCCATGTTCGGGGGTTTTGAGGGGGGCGGGTACCCCCCCTCTACAGGGTCCGATGCAACACCCTGGGAATTTTTTTTTGGACACTATATTAGGTTGGGCAGACCTACCTATGTTTTTCGGTCTATGGTTTTAGACGCGATGGTTTTCTGTCGATGGTATTGGATGCTTTGACATGTATAAATATGTATTGTAACATTGAAAGGAATATAATGAAAAATCAAGCTGGTAGTCCAGGTTTTGGGATCTAAGGTAAAATCTCTGTGTATATGTGTTTTATGTGTTATTCTCTCGCATTCTTTATTTTATGTGTTTTAGAATTCGTATGCAGGTAATTTCTGTACAAGGTCAAAACCTACTTTTGGTATCAAAGTTGTTTTGGCTTCAAGGGGACGCCTTTATTGCTGAGGGGTTTCACTTGGGCTTATGGTAGACCCTGTTCAGTGGGAGATCTGTAGGATCAATTCTGGTAGTGAAAGAAGATGGCAAGCAGTGGAAAGATAGAGATCGATAAATTTAATGTTCAGAGTTTTGAGTTATGGAAACTCAAGATGGAGGATATGTTGGTGGATAAAGATCAGTGGATCGCAGTAGATCTAGGTACTAAACCAACGAGAGTGTCTGATGAAGAATGAAAGAAGTTGGATTGGAAGGCTAAGAGAACAATACAATTGTGTGTCTTAGATTCAATATTTCTAAATGTATCAGGGGAATCTACAGCGAAGGCTTTGTGGGACAAGTTAGGGACTTTGTACCAATCTAAGTCTCTGGGGAATAAACTGTTCCTACGGAAAAAGTTGTATAACCTGAGGATGAAAGATGGAGACTCGATGATAGAGCATATGAATGCATTTAATACTGTGGTAAGTCAGTTATTATCTATTGATATTAAAATTTTAGATGAAGATAAGTGCATTAGTTTGTTGTGTTCTCTAGCATATTCGTGCGATAATATGGTTATTGCAATAGGTAGCAATGCAACTGTCTTGCCGTTTGATGAAATAGTCTCATTCCTGCTGACAGAGGAGATGAGGCGGAAAAATATGGAGAGCCAGAATGGTGATGCCTTGTACAAGGATGGTCCTAGAACAAAAGAAAAAGCAAGTCATCGAGTGGGAGATCTAAATCTAGAGGGAGATCTAACTTTCTAGGAAATCCTATAAAGGTGGTGTGCTAGAAATGTGTAAAGGAGGGGCACTACAAAAGGGATTGTAAATCTAAAGCTCCTGACAAAGGAAAGGGATATGATGATGCTTCTTCTGCAGAAGTGAAAACCACCTCAGATGAAGGTGGGGATGTGTACTTGGCTTCTTCAAGTACACATGTAGATCATGAGGCATGGTTGATTGACTCAGGTACATCCTTTCACTTCACTCCCCATACAGAGTGGTTCTGCGAGTATGATAAATACGATGATGGTGATGGCTTCATAAGGGATGATAGGAAGGCTAGAATCGCTGGTCGTGGAAAAGTAAAGTTGAAGTTTCAAGGTGGAAGGGTTAGAACACTTTTAGGTGTCTTTCATATTCCTGCATTAGCCAAAAATATGATTTATGTAAGCAAGTTGGATGATGCAGGTGTTAAAACAGTGTTCAAGAAGGATACTTGGAAGATGGTTCGAGGAGCACTGGTATTGATGTGAGGAGTTTAGATTAGAACTCTATACAAGCTGCAAGGTAGCACTGTTATTGATGGGTTCAACAGTTCTGTGGTTCCTGAAAGTGGAGCAAAAAATCTAGTGGTCTCTGGAGAGAAGACCATGTTGTGGCATCAAAGGTTTAAACATATTGGAGAGAAGGGCCTTCGAATACTTCACGGTAAAAGTATGGTAAAAGGTATGCGTAATAGCTCTCTAGATTTTTATTTATGTGAAAATTGTGTATATGGGAAGCAAAATCAGGTGAGTTTCCCCTCTGGTGGTAAGAGGGCGAAACAAATATTAGAGCTTGTACACAGTGATGTGTTTGGATATGTGAAGGTTCCATCACTAGGTAAGTTTGTGTACTATGTATCATTTATAGATGATTTCTTAAGGAATACATGGATATATTTCCTTAAGAATAAATATGAAGTCTTTGACAGGTTTAAATAATCTAAGGCTTTGGTGGAAAACCAGACAGATAAGAAGATAAAGGTGTTGAGGATAGATAACGATGGAGAGTTTTGTAGTAAGGAATTTGAACA
>APFE030429618.1:0-28568 GCA_000404065.3 Pinus taeda | reverse complement strand
AGAAATAAGGTAGCCAGAAAGGTATAGTCCATCTACTTTCTATTCTAATTTTGCTTTATCTTTTACTGATGATGATCCTAGAACTGTGAAGGAAGTAGTAGATTCAAAGGATGGAAAACTCTGGAAAGAGGCCACGGTTGATGAAATGGCATCTTTGCACAAAAATGAAGCTTGGGATCTGGTGGAGTTGCCGACAAGAAGGAAACCCATTGGTAGAAAATGGGTATTCAAGAAGAAGACAAATGTAGAAGGAAATGTGGAGAAATACAAAGCTTGGTTAGTAGAAAAAGGTTATTCCCATGTGCCAGGAATTGATTTTGGTGATATTTTTTCTCCTATTGTCAAGGTAACTTCTATTAGATTAATTTTATCTGTTACTACTGCTTTTGATTTTGAGGTAGAACAGATGGATGTGAAGACAACATTTCTTCATGGGGATCTAAAAGAGAAGATCTACATGAAACAACCTGAAGGCTTTGCAGTGAAGGGTAAGAAAGAACTCGTATGCAAGTTAAAGAAGTCTTTGTATGGGTTAAAACAGTCACCAAGGATGTGGTATCAAAAATTTGATACATTTATACGGGGACTTGGCTTCACTAGAAGCAAAGCAGATCACTGTGTGTATTTTAAATTAATTGGTGACCACGTTATTTATCTAGTCTTGTATGTGGATGATATGTTGCTGGTTGGAAATGACAAAGAAATTATCTAGGATTTGAAGACCCAACTGTCCTCCAAATTCGACTTGAAAGATCTTGGTGCTGCAAACTATATTTTGGGCATGGAAATTAAAAGATATCCGGCAAAGAGGAATCTCTGGTTAAACCAGAGGAAGTATGTCAAGACAATACTACAAAGGTTTAATATGTAGGATAGTAAACCGGTGAAGGTTCCTATTCCTGAAGGTGTAAAGCTATCTATTGAACAGTGTCCCAAGACACAAGAAGAGGAAGAGGATATGTCTCGTGCTCCATATGCAAATGCAATTGGTAGTCTGATGTATGCAATGGTATGTACTAGACTAGACATTGCACAAGCAGTGGGAGTATTAAGCAGGTTTATGTCAAAACCAGGGAACGATCATTGGACAACAGTGAAGTGGGTTTTCAAGTATTTGTGTGGCACTAGTGATTATGGGTTGTGTTACCAAGGAAGACAAAGATTGGACATATTTTTGGATGTCTGTGGCTTTTTTGATGCAGACTGGGATGGAGATTTGGATCAGAGAAGATCTACAAGTGGGTATGTGTTTAACCTACTTGGAGGTGCAGTTAGTTGGATGAGTAAGAAACAATTTGTAGTGGCACTATCAACTACAGAGGCAGAATACATGGTAGCCACTCATGCAAGAAAGGAAGTAGTTTGGTTGCAGAGCTTGTGGTTCAGTATGGGGTTAGTAACACAGGAGCTATAAGGATAGCCGTGATCAAGCAAAGTGCAATGCTTGCAAAGAACCCTGCTTATGCATCTGCAATAGACAAAGCCATAGTTGATGTTCAGTATCAATTTGTGAGCGGAAGTATGATAGAAGACAAAGGTGTTGGCTGGTACAAGGTGACACTTTGAAGTAAACTAATAGATATCTTTGAACAAAATCTGTGAGATTGAGAAGTTCTCCCTGGTGTAAGAGGAAATAATGGGCATTTCGGGCTGGAAAAATGACTAAGCTCTCCTGTGGCCCCTGTGGAAATAGAAACACACAAGTGGGAAGAAGTGGTTGTGTAATATTCTTTCCCGACTAACCTATGATTAACTAGGGTTAGAGTGGGGTGGGAGGCCCCTCAAATGCATTGATTGCATAGCGGGGGTCTCTATCTAATGTGGGGATGTGTAGGGGGGGCGGGGGTACGAGGTCTGGAGCGCCCTGGGAAATTTTTTGCGACCCTATATTAGGTTTGGAAAACCTATGTATGGTTTTCGGTCCATGGTTTTGGACGCGATGGTTTTTGGTCCATGGTATTGGATGCTTTAGCATGTATAAATATGTATTGTAACATTGAAAGAAATATAATGAAAAATCAAGTTGGTAGTCCCAGTTTTGGGGTCCAGAGGAAAATATCTATGTATATGTGTTTTATTTGTTATGTTCTCGCATTGTTTATTTTCTATGTTTTAGAATTAGTATGCAAGTAATTTCTGTACGGGGTTAAAACCTATAGTGCAGTTTTGAACTTTTGGTGTAGTTATTGAACTATTATTAGAAGCAATTTCTCTTGGCATTATAAATTTAGTTGTTAAGTTAGATTCACAACTCGTTGTGTTACAATTGAATAGTCATTACTCAGTAAGAAATCCATAAATTTTGTGTATGTATCTACATGTTCAATTACTGGAAAGAAATTTTGATTATATCACATATCAACGCATTCCACAGAATTTGAATACAACAACATATGCATTAGAAAATTATGTTCTTGATAGACATTTGTGAAACTTATAAAATTGATCACATCATCATGATACATGAACACATAAGTAGAAGACAAAAACATGCATATATATCTATCTATATATATATATATATATAATATATATTATATATATATATATATATATATTATATATATATATTTATATATATATATATATAGATATATATATATTGCGTTTGTCAAATTTTGTTCATCAAAATATCAAAAAATAAGTGTTCTGGGACACATGGCTTTCAAAGCCTACAATAGTGCAAAAAACATGACTAGAAAGGCTATTTTCCCACATGATGCTCACGATAGCATGCGACTGCTCTAATCACTCAGCCTAATAGCCAATGCAGGCTCACAAACACTTCTACTATATGCCTTTGGTATCACAGTGCCACATCATCTATAGTCACATATTATGGAATCCCTAGGGTGATAACTTCCAGATGTCGTTCAATTTCTACCATGGGATCTGCTCCTTCCTCGTATGGAGCATCTTTTATCTGATGTTCTACCCATCGTGCTATTAGCAACATGTCAGGAGGCCTTTCTATTCCTACATCTGCATATTTATCAAAAGTAAACTCTCAGATACACTTTAACAAAAAAAAACTCATAAAACTTAAAAAATTCCAAAAACAAGTTTTAGCTGCATCAATTCACTGTTCACCCTGTGATAGAGGAGATCTAGATCTCCTTTGAAGTCCGTGGCTACATAAGCATAGTCATCCATAATGATCAATTGTTGGTGTATCCAATCAAAGAACGATGGAGGGAAATGCATCCGCTGGTCCCCTTCTCCACGAGGCATGATCTCACTCCATCTGAGTAGCCTCAGATCTTGTGGAGCTGGATCCTCCATCTCTACCCATTGGTATCGAAATATGGGCACACGTTCCAAAAAGAAGGTGACCAAAATTAAACCAAAGCCAAACTGCTTCAGGTTTCCCAACTTTCCTTTGGTCAATTTCCTCTTCATGTTGGCCAGTAGTTCCTCACACCAGTTGAACATTGTTGGAGTAAAGCAGTCCACTGCATACTAGAGACGTGATTTCAAGATCTCTTGCAAAGCCTGCACCCCAGCTATATGGGCCATGGTGCATAGGATTGTGCTCAAGGGAATATTTATGATTGTTTCTATCTTCACCTTCTTGATTATAGTTGTCTCTACACCTAGGCAATGCCTTCTAATTAAGGCATTGGTTCTCTCAGCTCCACCATGAGATACGAAGAGTTGAACTCTTTCCCCTCTTCTGGAAAATCCTGTAATGAAGTAGATATCAGCTACTTCTAGCTCTAGTTCTTGGTCTCTAATGATGAAGATTTACTAATCAACATCTCATAGACTGATCAGATAGTGTAGCGACTCGTTTTGAGCTCCAAGTACTGGGTTTAGAAGAATTCCAATAACCTAGAGTCCCTCAAAGAATTGATACATTAAACATTTTGGGAAGCCTAGTGATCTTCTACCTCATGGCCCTTTTCCTTCCATTCGATGACCATGTTGTTGAAATCTCCTGCAAAACAACCATTTATATTAATTAGATGCCTTTCCACGAATCAAAAACTCAAAAATTTCGATCAAGAGAAAAGATTTATCATCCTTTTTTTTCCCTGTAGCCAACACAACTATTTTAATTGTTTCCTTGCTATCAGCGTGGGAGACATTTTGGTTGAGGGGCGATCAACACAGATCTGATGAGAAGACTTGTGCTGATCGCCCCCGATTGTCAAATTTGAAATCCTCCCTTTTAATCGGAATAAATCCTATGAAATGGCATGAAAGTAGAATGAAAAGCAAGAGAAAAGGAGCAACTCTTACCTGTAGCTAATGGTTCGTGAAATGGTGCCCTAGATCTCCTACATTTTTTTCCTAAAGAATCAAGGGAAATCAGATAAAATACACTCTCCAATTTACTCCATGGTAAAAATGTTTTTACTTTTGATCTATTTATATGTTTTTAAGCACATTTTTGCGAATATTTAATTATTTTCCTCGATATCAGTGATGTGTGGTTGTCTTTGTGTAGTTACAGGTTATTTTCAGTGGTTACAATGATCAGTTTTGACTGATTCAATGAGTTTTTTTTTTTTATCTATTTTTCGAGCTCGTTAAAAATAAACGAACCCCCCCCCGGAATCATCTTTAAGCTCTTTTCTAACTCTCGATATATGAAAAGATCATCGATTACTTGTCCTTTCGAACTCGTTAAATTAAATGAATTGATGTCTTCTCAATATAGACCTCTTTTTTGGGCTGAGATTGACTATTTACAAAAAAGGTACACCTTGGTAAACATGGTCAAGAGGTTCTCTCAAAATATTGTTTTCTACCTTTTTGGGTTCGAGAGAAAAATTATGAAAAGGGACATCATTGAGTTTTACTTTTTGTCTCTTTTTCAAACTCTCTAAATATGAAAAAGATACAGAGTTATTCTTCTATAGGACTAGTCAAAAATCAAATGACAAAAGACTTGTCACCATGATGAGACTGAGTTTCTCCTTCCTAGGACTTGTAAAACTCACTACAATGGATTCATTCAAAGAATGAACTTATACAACAAGATTATTCTATCCCCTTAAAGCTAGTGATAAAAACTAATTGGGGTACTCACTAGAAATATTGGGGAAAAATGAAAGTGAAACATATCGTGTATTGGCAGCATGTTGCTCTTGAGCATGATACTCATCTATTTCTCATGTCAGGTTTGGGATATCCTCACTCAGTCACTTGTATTTCCGTTTGGGTGATCCATTTTTCCTCTCATCTGACTATTCCATTTTGTGATCATGACCCTTGGTCTTATGTTGAGTCAAATGATGCCACACTTCAAAGTCATGTCACCAATATGTTCAGGAGAATTCCTATCTACAATTTATTACCTATACATTGTCTGACCCTTTGCTACAATCTTGGATCATACTCATTTATTCCAATTTATTCCTTGTTTCGTGTTGATGATGATGGAATCATCATGGTCCTCCTTCGAAGGGTCACTTCGTTTTGACTTCAACTCATTATCCAAGAAGGTGACTTAGAGACTCCCTCTCAATACCTTATAGCTTGCATGCCTTAATGGCAAGTTCTTCGCATTCGATGACTAGTTTTCATCACTGGCCTTCGATCGGGTGATTCCATGAGTGTTCAACTTCAACTTCACTTTCACATTCACAGATTGTATTGTTGTACCTTGAGAGCCATTGTCATTACCAGTGGTTTCTCTCGTGCCTATTAATAGTCCACATCATTGGCCGGTAATCAAGTGTTCTTCTAGCATCTTTGGCTTCAACATGTTAATTCGCATGTTAGAATTTGTACTTTGATCAGGTTTGGAGATGGAGCACAAAACCCTATATTTTGTCTGATATGACTCGGGTTGCATGGAGTTATGTATTTTTCATGATTGTGCACATGTTTCTTCTATAAGGATGGTTGTGATCATACCGTGGGACTTTATATTTATGATGATGATGATCCTTATATATTGGGAGGCTGCATTTATACCTTGGATCTTAGACTTACAGACGATTCCTTTTCATTCAGATGGCTGGGCCCATGTCGTGGATATTTTCACATAGTCCTTTCTATTCGGATGGTTGTGTCCATACCGTGGATTCATGTTTTTATATCAGATATGCATATGTATATGCATCCTTGATTTTAAGGTCTCCTCATAGTATTTGTTCTCGTCCTTGCAAAATATCGTAAAGCATCTCAACCATCACTCCCTATCTTGCCTTAATGCTTTAGGGGGCATCTATTACACATAATTTTGTCATGCCTCTTGCACTTCCCTATGTCATAGCTTGAAGTTCCTAAAAATTGGAAATCCTGCAGTGTATCCATCCTTATATTTAGTTCAAATCCTCTCTGAAACACTGATGGAAACATGCCTTGAGCCTTCCCTGAAGAAGTGAGCTCTAAAACCCTAATTTTAGGATCAGCACGACTATGACACTGACAACTAGTGTTGATTGTGAGTTGCACTATATTTACCTTACACTGCGAGTGTGCATTTTACTTGGATAATCATGTTGATCCCTAAAAGGAAATTTTTCCCAAAGAGGACAAGAAGCTTCATGATCTAGAGGCTTCCAAAATGACGAATTGGAGGTTTTTCGGTGTGGATGTGGTCGAATTCTCCCAATATTTCCCTTTGATATTATCCCTATGAGCTACCTCCTTGAGATGGGGACCTTCTCCTATCTTTGGAGAGATCTTAACTCCTTTCCCTACCTATATATTCATCCTCTCCCATTCCCAAATGGTTGGTCTCTGATTATTTTCACCCTTATGCTGAGATAGTGCCTACATGCTACTCATTTGGCTTGGAGAAGGAGTGCTTGGAGAGATTGAGCATGGACTTGGACATTCACTCAAGGAGAGCTTCTTGACATCAAGGCTTCATTCTATGCTTCCTCCTTTATTTCATTAATATATACAACTACTCATTCACTTTCCGTAAATGTTTGTGTTAATGCAACATTTATCTCAATGCTCCTTGATTTGTTAAGTAGATTACTTTCAATTATGCTTGTTGCACTTGTATGTTTCATTATGTCTTTGATCTCTTCTACATGTATCCAAATGTTGTGAGAAACAGAGATGAGCCTGAGGAGCAAGCTGTTCATGATCTTCAACAAAGGAGTGCATTATAGAATTAGAACGAGGTAGACCATATTCTTCTTCTTTCATTTCGATTATAATTTAGGAAAGAGTCTTGTAGATTGTAACATAGGTTGCTAGTCTCACTCATTGGGCTAGAGGGATCGTCTCTATCTGCAGAGAGGATTTTCCTAGACAACAGACACAAGTGACCCAGACCCCGCTCAACCACTATACAATGGCCAAATGACAATGGTGTGAGGCAGACGAGATTTGAACCTTCCTGGCCCATTGGGTCAGCCCACAAAAATGAGCAACCTCATAACCAATGTAACCATGTTATAATAATAACAACAATTACATGATAATGGGGGTCCCGTGGTTTGGAACCTAGGACCTAGCAACCACAAAATTTTATTTTAATGTCGTTAGCCAACAGGCCATTAGGCCTTTGTTGGAAGTTCTACCAGCTAAGCACTACATAAACCTTCGCAAATCGCCTAAAGGAAAGGGGAGAGTGGAGAGTAGATATCCAACCAATGGAACAATGAGTGGAACCAGGAGGGCGAAAACATAATGATGGGTTCTTGGAGTGGAACCCTTACGTAGGGGTATCTTTTTTATGCTTAGAATATTCCTTAGGGGTCTAGAATTGCGAGTGTCAGAAATGGATCACCTTTATAGTCATTTTTCACAATTTTTCACCAAGAATTGAATCATGCAACCCGTTTCTCCAATAGAGATCTACATTTTTAGGCCATCCTCGGAAGTGGAGGTATAAGGCATCAATTCGTAATTTCTTGTAATTTTTTAAAGATGCCTCCCCACATTGAGTAGGGCCTGGAGACGTAGCCCACATTGGGTGAACTCTGTTGTCAAATTGTCTTGTGCCTTTAATCTCATGATTGTTTTTTATTTCTGCTTCTTTCATGTGTATATGTTACTTGGCTACACTCTCTTTTAGATGTAGTTCTATATGCATCCTTGAAGAAAAATATTTGGATCAAACATCTAATTTTATTACTCAAAGAAAACACATTTCATAAGGGGTGAGAGACATAGCGTATATATTACTTCTCTATCCTTATCTCAACATGCCATGTGTCCTTGATAAAAAAAATCAAGGATAATCACTATGATAAGGTTGTGACAAGGGTTATTTAGCTTCTAGAGAATATAACACTTCTAGAATTAACTTCATTATTCTACAAAAAATACACTCTAGAATAAATTTATTAATCTAGAAAAAATATCTAAATAATTAACAAAATTTAAGTTTGTGAGATTAAGATGTAAATTTAATATTCAGACTTCATTCTTAGTGCCCTTTTGTTAAGCTATGTATTTCCTGAGAGATTTTTACATGGATAATAAAGCTATATTTTTTAGGTAATCTTAACTACATAATATAATATGGCTCTTCCAAGTGATCTTTTGTTTACGAGTTCAAACTACTTCTCATGGAAATCCCATATGGAGGAAATACTATGAAGGATGTGACTTTATCATATTGTCTTTGGAAAATAAGTTTCCATGGTTAAATGCATTAAATGAATCTAAATGGGATGATAAAAGTGACAAAACACATGGACTAATCAAAATATTCATGTCTAATGATCTCAAATTTGACCTTCAAGGAATTGAGACCCTAAATATTACATGAAAAAGGTAGAAATCATGTTTGAAAAACACAACTAGATTCAAACCTTGAACTCAAAAATGAATTGATTGCTTTAAATCCCAGTGTTTTCTATTGCATTCTTTTTTTTGTCTAAATTGAAAACACTTGGGACTTATATTTGTATAATTTAAATTAATCAAAACAAATAATCAAATTATGTATTTTATTCTTGCTAAGCTTGTATTGATTTTCTATTTTTGTATCTATTTTTCACTCCACTAGAGAAGATTTTATTAGTCAAGGTACTAATAAATCCCCTTTCAATCTTTCATTTGATTCTTTATTATAAAGTAATATAAAATCTTATATTTTAGAGTGATGAACATTGCAAGTACATCTAAGAAATCCTTTGTGGCACAACAAAATGATAAATCCAAGAACTCAAAGAAGCAACATCCTTCCAATAAAACAAAATCCAAGTGTCTCAAGCATCCTAGTTAGCTTCTCCTTTTGATAGTGATAAAGGAACTATATTAAAAGGAAAGAATATTGAAAAATATTATAATTTTCATGGACAAGATGGCATTATGGAGTCTACATATTTCAAGAAAATGGAATCCTTAGAATAAGCAATGAAAAACCACATCATAAAACATGATTCTTCTTCTTATAACTATTCTTCTCATGGGCATGCACTATATACTTATACTTTTCCTTTAATGACACATCTACTTCTTCTTTTAATGAGTGGCTTATTGATTACAAAGCATATTATCATATGGCTAAGGATAAATCCATCCCTTTTTCTTGAATGAATGTAACACCAAACAAATTTTTGTTGGAGATGATAAATCTCTTAATGTTGTATGAATTGGAACAATATGCCATGTGATGATTATTTTAATTATGTATTATGTTCTCCAAGAATATCTTATAACCTTAAATCAATGTATCAATCACTCATTTAGATGAAGACTAAATAACAGAATTTTCACATCATCAAGTTGTAACCAAGAATTAAAAAAACCTAATAATTTCATAGCAACTCAAATTGTTAATTATATTACCAAGTTATATAAATTTGACAATTTTGTGTCATCATCTCTTGCATTAGTTCATATCGCTTAGGACAATGACTAGAACAAACTTTGGCACGAGAAATTTGGCCATCTAAATTATTTCTGATTGCACCAACCATGTAATCAAAATATGGTGATGGGTATTCCTCTCATTTCTTATAGAGATAGTGTTTTTTTTTGTTGTTTTATTGGAAAACATCATCAGGACAATTTTGAAAAACATGCCACTTTGCACACCGCAAACCCCTTGTAGATAATTTCTAGTGATTTATGTGGGTCACTTCCTTCTTATACTTTATTTATTTGGATATGCTTCTTAACTTTCATTGATGACTTGTCCAAAATCACATGGATTTATGTCTTAAAACTAAAGAGTGAGGTTTTTGACATGTTTTTTGCCTACAAGGTCCCTATAGCAAAACAATCTAGAAATCAATTTCAAAAGTTAAGAATATAATGGAGTTGATTATGTTAACAACATAATGAAAACTTATCATACTTCACAAAGCATTAAAATACAACAAACTATTCCAAATAAACCACAAAATAATGGTTGTCGAATGAAGGAGTTATATAACAAAAGAAATGGATAATTGTATCATCCAATTTGAGGAATTGAGTCCTTGTTTTCAAGTAGAAACCAATGATTGTGCAAGTTACATAGTTAATCAATCCCTATGAATGCAGAAGAGATATAACTCCAAAGGAAGAATGGAGTAAAATTGAACTAGATATAATCCATTTTGATATTTTTTTATAGTGAATCATGGATTCAAATTATTGAAGAGAGAGAGAAAAGGAAATCAATACAAGTTACAACCTGAGAGTGAGAAGTTCATTTTTCTTGGATATTATGAAGAAATAAAAGGTTATATACTTCTTCAACTTCATTTGAATGAAATTATTATTAAGAGAATCACTAAGTGATCTAGGTGGATATTTGTGGTCACCCTCCTATTCCACTTGGACCCCCAACATTGTTTCCTTAATTCTAGCAAAACTTTCTATTTTTGGAAAAATTTCAGTTCCTAAATTTCCAGAGCCATTTTGAGGTCCTAAAAGATGTTTTCTGGGAAAATGGAGAGACTGGAAAAGTGCTAGAGTTTAGATTACAAATTCTTTTTTCCCTCCTTGTGGATATCTTTGAAATGAGGCATTATGATGGCCAAATGGAGATTTTATGCCAAATTTACGGCCCTAGGAAGTTGGTGGTCCAACTTACCCCAATGAGACCCAAAACCGTTGGTGCTTCATCTCTTAGGGTTAAGGTTTCACACTTCTTATTTATGATAAAAAATCCTCTGAGCCACATTGTAACACAATTAAGAAGGCATGTATCCATCACATCTCTTCTTAGAGATAAGCTACCATCGCCTGAGATAGTGTGTTCCATTCTGCATGTAAACAATTTTCAGTACTTGTTACTAATTAATTGAAATTATGTTCTGTCGCCGTATTTCCATGTTCTTGTTTAAATTTATATTTCATTTCATTATTTCATAAATATCATGATGGGACCTAGAATTGTCTATTTTATTAGGCCCATTTGATTATTTATAGACACATAAAATATGTATTTTACCCCTTACTTTCACATCATAGTATTAATGGGTCCTTAGGAATTTGGTTTATCGTTGCTTATTATGTGCCTAATATTATTTATTTTTGTAGAATATTGCGATAATATTGAGAAGATTATGAAGATTTGAAGGATGAGATAGTCTAGGTACTTGCTCCCTACTACAGGAGGATCAAGATTGGATAATAAATGAAAAATTATCATGAAACTATTGACAAATTCTAGAGCTCCACTGATTAAGAAAATCTAGGGATGTGTTCCCTGTCATTTAATGTATATTCCTAGTGTTGGGAACCAGATCCACTATTCGAAGGATTTTGGAGGGGAAAGCTTCCTCCTTTGAAGGAGAATTCTTCCTCATCACTTTTTATAAGTACCAATTCGAAGTGGCCTCTAGGGGGATGCATTTCTTAGTCTTCTTGTGGAGAGAACTTGTATTTTTGTAGCTCCACTTTCATTTCTAGGAGGGATGTACTTGGATTGATTCAAATAATGAAGTTTGGAGCCATTTTTAGCTTCTAAATCTTGGTATCCTTCATAGGACTCATATTATCCTTGGGCTTAGCCATCCCAGGAGCCTCAAAGCCCTTTTGTATAATTTGTTTTCTTATTTTCACTTCTTATTCACATGCATTTCTTATTCTTGTTTTTCCTATTTCTGCATTTAGTATTGATGTTTTTTGTTGTTGTAGGATTAGGTTAAATGATTGCAGTGAGTTTTTTTGTAGGTTATTTATAGAGTCACAATCATGATGCATCCTTATAATAGTTTTTAAAAGTCATATTCATCATTGAGCTATTTGGATTTGTTTACTAGTTCACAAATCTAAAATTTCTGGAAGCCCCTTGTAGCAAAAAGTAGTAATTTTTATACTATTTTTTAGAACATGTTAATGAGCTTAAATTGAGTTGATTCCACTTGTACTAGGTCATAAAAACATTAAAGTTAATAAATATTTTTTACCCCCATTATACTTTCAATTAAGTATGTTAGGCATTTTATAGGTTAACTAGCTCACTAGTTCTTGAATTTCCAGCTTTTAGAGTAGCAATTTTTTGCTAATTTTTTAGAACGTGTTAACATGGGTATTTTGGAGTGATTCCACTTGGAATGGAGTCCTAAGACATACTAGTTAATAAAAAAAATCACCATCCCATTTTCATTTTATTTACTTAGTCATGCGGTGAATTATCTCCTCCTGTAAAAATTATGTTTGGTCTATAGCAACCTCCTGTAGCGCTCCTGTAGCACGTGTAAACTTGACCATATTTGCTCCAAAATCTTGATTTGTTTCTCTTAGCCTTGAATAATAACCCCTAGGTTTTAAATCCATGATTGAGGAAGAATAAAACCCATTTAGGAAATCCCTTTTTATAAAGTAGATTAGGCCTATTTATTTGAATTCACACTCTTAAGATTTCAATTACAAATTGTTGTTCTTGCCTAGGGTTAGTTTCTTTTCAAAGTAACATTTCCATTTCTACAATTAATTTAGGCTTTGATTTCATGAAATTCACTCAATTACATCAGATCAAAAAAATGAGGACACATTTTATGTTGCACATATAGTGTCAACACCTCTTAAGTTTGTACGAACCTCGAGTTGATAATTTAAGTTGGTAGGCTTGGGAGTTGCAACATTCTTGTTGCAATACTGGGGCTCATCACTTTTTAACACCGTTTTCGGGAAGGTGTCAAACTATGCATTGTTTTCTTCCATATTTGACTCATTTCTTTTACTTTTGGAAAAAACAAAAAAGATTTGCAATAGTAATATTTCATTTCAAAAACAAAAAATTCCATTGAATTAACATTCTTATTAAAAACAAATTACTTCTCCAACACCAACTCCCCCCCATTTGATCACGTGGTGTAGTAAGATCCACCATCCACTTTTGTAGGCATAAGAAGAGGAGGTGACATAGAAGGTATATGAAATGGATGGAGATGATGACAATGAAGAAGATACTCTTGGATTTCCCATTCAAGATACTAATGTTAGTGTGCATATGGAGAACATCCCTCCATCTTTCCTTCCCAGCTTCCATGGTATGAGGTAAGAGGATCTGGAAAGCTTTCTCTTTGAATTTGAAATTGTTTGTAGGTATTATGGTTACTTATTAAACACTCAAAAATTGAGACTGTTTCTGGCTACATTGAAGGATAGAGCTCTTAAATGGTTCATGAGTTTAGGGACTAATTCAATAAGATCATGGAATGATATGCAAAAGATATTTCTAGAAAAATATAAGGATTATGATCTTAAATAATAAATCTTTAGAATGAATAAAAAAGAAGATGAGAGCCTTGAGGATCTAATTGAGAGGTTCATGTATAATATTAAGAGGGGAAAATTACATCATTTAGGATTTGACACACTAAAATCCCTCTTTATTTAGAACAATTAGAGATGAGTGGATTGATCTCCTTGATCCCATGAGTAGAGGTGATGTACCCAAATTATCATTTGAATAAATTTGTGAAATATGCAAGTGCATATCAAGAGGAAGGGCATGAGTAGGTAAATCAACATCAAGATTGGTAAGTCAAGTTGAACTTGGAAATTTGCTTGATAACTTTAAAACATAAATTCTTAGCAATCTAAGTGAACAAGAAGAAATGTTAAGAATGAAAAATGAGAAAAAAAAAGATGTTGATATTTGTGTTTTCCATGTAGAATCACATGCTACTAAATATTTCCCATCGTTACCAAGGTTGAAGGAATTTTACCAAGAGGACAATGGAGCAAGTCAATCACCAAAGCAGCTATGTTATGTAGTTCCAACATGCCCATGACAGCCTAGTCAACCTAGTATACCGCAAGAACCTAATTCAAAATTTCAAGGTTATGCACATCCATCTAAAAGAAATTGGAACATACCCTTTCCTTGGTAGCCTTGGTCATCTCAATCCCAAAACCAATCTTGGGAACAAGGTTGGCAAGAAACTTATGGGAGAAATCCACAATATCCTCAATATTTTCTACAATATCCTCCATACCTAAATCCATATTATCCCTACCATCCAGATCCACCATAAACCCAACCACATCCATCTCAAATATCCACTCCCACTCAACTACCTGTACCACCATTTCCATACCCACATAAGGAAGTAGCTCAACCCACTTACAATGTTGAGGTACAACAGTTCCTAACATCTCCTGTTGATCTCAATGGTATTCATCTTAGCTCAGAAAGAGTATTTCAAAAAATAGATTATCTTGATTTCGTTGAAGGAAAACATTCAGAAAAATAAGATTCAAATGAGAAGACCAAAGAATCATGGGATGCACTTGATAAAGAGAAGCCATCAGAATCAAAGATTAAGAAAGTTCCCTCATGTTTACCATCAGATCCTCCATGTGTTCAAGAGAGTAATCAGAAAAAAGAGGAAGATTTGAATTTCATGGTAGAAGAAGACATGAAGAATGATCAAGATCCATAATCAAACCAAGGGCATCAAAGTTATATTGAGGTTTGGTTCTAGAAAATCAACAAGATGGAGCATCACTCTTTTCTTCAACAATACTTGATATCATCAAAGTCAAAGCATTTGGTCTCTAAAATTCAGGTACATGTCAAAGAATACATTTTGAGCCTACACATGAATTTATCTATCATCTTGATGTGCAAATGGCTCCATTGGAAGTATTCCTATACTTTATAGATATTTTGTTTTTCAAGTAGATTAGGATAGAAAAAAAATAAAAGAGGAAAAAATAAAATCTCAGGTGAAAACCTCCTTTGAGGTGCCCGAGATTAGCTCATTGATTTAAAATCTCCATGAGGAGGTAAGTGGGTTGGAAAAAAAGATAAAATAAATAATATCCTAGGTGAAAACCTCTTATGAGGCGCCTAGATAGACCTACTAGTTGAAAACCTCATTGAGGAAACTAATAGGCCTAAAGAAAAAAAATGAAAAAAAAAAGATAAAAAAAGGGAAAAAGGATGAAATAAAAAAATATTTGTTTTCCAGTTGCATATAAGTACTTTCATGCATATACTCTTCCACGTACATAAGGAAAATAAATAGGTCAGCACCACAAAAAGAGAAAAAGAAAGAAATGAGCAATGTGGCAAGCAAAAAGTAAAAAACAATCAACCTTGGGCTTCTCATCTTCTATGAAAATTGCTCAAGAAGGACCAAGGACGTGTCAATCCATCACCCTCATCCATTTCCATGGCATTTCCTATCATTCCCAAGCCTTTCTCGTGCATTTTTTCCTTGCTGTCCTAAAATGCCACAAGAGGCCAAAATACATATAGTATAATTTTTTTTGGATCATATCTTTAAAATAGTGCATCCATTGGCTAATATGTTTTATGGGGAGGTGCACAAGGATGATGGAAACATGTTAAAAATATTTCAAGTCAATCCAGTCTACCATTTGAGAGATATGGATAAAACAATTATGCTATAGCAGGCTTTCTTGAAATGCTACAGGAGGGACCAAAATTACTACAGGAATGTGATCGGCATAAAGAGAGGGGTCAAACCCTATTTTTTCCTTAGGGAAATGAATTAATAATGCTAACACAACTCCATCATCCACCCTTGACACAATTTAGCTGTTTTTCCATCCAAAATTTCATCCTTGTCCATAAAAAGACACATTTTCAACCCTTCTCCCACAATTTTCACCACAACCAAAGCTTCTAATATTTGTCCATGAGTTTAACATAAATTATCATAATTTTTGGATGCATTTTTTGAAGGTTATTATGATAATAGGGAGGTATATGTGAATTCTAAAGGAAAGAATATAGTCTTATAGCAGTCTACACAAGCCCTCCAAAACCACAATCCAAAGAACTTGGAAGCAATAGAATGAAGAATTAACCAACATGAAGCATTTAAGGACCATCTTTGTGATATTGGGAAAACACACAACTTTTGCAGGGATGATACAAGGTCATCGTTCACCTTCAACAATAAGATTTTATCCATCTTTCGAAAACCATGTATTGTGAAGCACATCTCAAGAGAATTTTTTTTCAAAGCAAAGCCAATGCATGGAGTAACGAGCATAAGAAGATGACACCTCAAGAATCTAGCATATTAGCCATTACCTTTGTTCAGAAACAACATGCAACCATCAAAGTATCAACACATCAGCAAGAAACTTCTGACAATAGGCATCGATGATGAATTAGACCACCATGCAACACCTGTAACACAGTCTTTGGCTCCAACAACACATGTAGAACAAGTCTTCAATCCAAAACATCAACACCATCAAGCAACTCCATAGGTAGGAAAATTATGTAATCGAACCCTTTGGGCTTCATGAGTGCTATGTAATAACTCTTATTTGTGTATAAGTATCCGGGGTCAACAAAAGCAGTCATCCATAAGCCAAATGCTTCACAAAACTCAATATTTACCTAGCCTCATTATTATCACAAAAAATAGATCATCTAGCCATGATGTACCAGATGGATCGAAGTACACCATGTAGGGCCAATTTTACCATAGTAAAATTGCTTTCACTGTGAGAAATTACTTAATAAACCACATTTGTTAAGTCATTTATGATTAAACCAATGAATAATAATTAAATAAATCACTATTTATTTATTTATCTTCTAGGAATAATTAATTAGACCATTGTTTAATTAATATTCCTTATCACGTTTGACCCAATTATGAGAAATAAATAGATAAATCATTAATTATCTTATTTTTCTCTAGAAATAATTAATTAATCACTAATTAATTATTATTAGTCCTTGTCAAGTTTGGCTAAATCCCCTAGGAATAAATAAATAAATCATTATTTTTTTATTATTCCTTAACCATATTTCTTGAGATGATAAATAAATCATTTTTTTTTTGTAGGTAAGCACCCATGGGGGATTTGAACTAGTGACCTATCACAAGGAGTGCCTTAACAGTGCACCCATTAACTGTCAATCCAAAGCCTCGTGGGAAAATCATTTATTTATTTATTATTTCTAAATAAAAGTTTAAATACTTTTTCCCTCCAACCAAATATAATAGAATATTCTGAATGGTTAATTCTAGAATTTGGTTAATAATATTTTATTATTTCCCATTATTCAAGAATAACCTAATATTTTGTTATAAATAGAAGGGTTTTACATTCATTTTTCACTTTCGGTTATTTTCATTGTTGCACTCACTATTGTAACTCTGATTATTATCACTACCACACACCATTTTTCTTTTTTCATTTGAGTTCTCATTGAGCTCAAACAATTTTATTTGTTGGGTTTACACATTATAAAGGAGATAGGATCTACAAAAGCTAGAGACATTTGAGGATATCCAATAACACATCCAATAGAGGGGGACTAGTAACATTATTTGTTCCCTTCACAAGTGTTGTTTAATAAAATATATTCTTTATATATCTAGTTTCCATTGGATTATTGGAGTTACTTGCGCTTATTTTACTATTCCATTTTTCTATTTAACTATTATTGTGGCATAGATCAGGGCTTTAGCAGGTTTTGTTTCTATCATTTGCTACAAATCTACAATGTTTAGCATCCATTTTCATTGTTAGGGTGGTTTGTCTTCCACAGGATTAAGTGGTTTCTTTTCATACACATTCGAGAAGAAAACACAATAACACTCATTTTCATCTCCCACTGGCCTCATCTTCATCTAACTTTGTTTTCATCACCATTAGTCTCATTTTCATCTAGCCTTGTTTTCATCACCCTAAACCTCCTTCAACAATCCCCATCAAGATGAAGAGTCATCTAGCCACCAAGAAAATAATTGGGGCCATAGGAAGGGAAAATTAAGGAGGACACCTCTCCCAAAGACAAGGGTAAACAACCTATCACATCCATTACAAGGCCAAACACTAGATCAGCCACAACTAAGAAACTAAAAGAAAAAACAATCTTGTTGTTGAGATGGGGTCCCCTAGGTCAATTTTGGGGCAAAAGTTGAGGTTTTGGGGAAAAACTGCAAGTTCGATGTAAAAAGATATAAAGTCTCAACAAATTGTGGTCGCAGAGCACATAGCTAGTTAAGAGTAAAAAAAATGGTTTTACCCTCCTTTATGTAAGTTTGAGTCGGCTTTTTGAAGATCTACCCATGGTCTACGAACCATGGGATGTATAAACAAGTTTGTCTTAGAGAGTCTACGGCAAGCAATTGAAGTTTGTCTATGGGTATGAATGAAGGAGTCTATTGCAGAGAATTAGTCTTAGAGGGGAAAGGCTCTGCAACCAAGTGCGCAGAGGCCTAGAGTAGTGTCTACAGCTGACCCCTGCAACTAAGTGCGCAGGGAAGTATTGAGTATGTAAACCTAGATTGAAGATCAATAAAGAATATTTTTCCAGAAATCGTTGTGCTTTAGCTCTTTAGTTATGTTATGTATGATTGTTGTATATGGTGTGATGAATGATGTTTTTATGAAATAATGATGCATTTATGTGCGACTTTATTTGGTCTATATTAATAGCTGAATACAATTAATGTTAAGTGATTACACGAAGATCCTAACACTTTCTGTTAAAGTTATTGAACACTTAGGTAGATATGAGTAAATAATGATCTAAAAGTAATCTATGGTGTGCATAAGTAGCTAACTCATATGTTCTGTTGGCATTATGAGACAAGTGTTGTCCTTGATGGCAAATCACACAGATGACAGATCATAGTGCAGCAGGTCAGTAGCAAGGAATTGATGATCAGACTACAAGAATGTTTGAAAGAGTGAATTATCCTTTATAGATCTATACATTGTTTCAGTGAAGCAGAGGTGCGTATACACAGGTTCGTCCAAACAAAGCCGCGTATACACGCAGGTTAGACATTACCAAGTCACGTATGCGTATGCATGCACATTCATGCATGGAAAGGCATGTACATGTGGGAGAACTTATTTTTGGTCCGTGGTATTTAGTCCTTGGTACTTGAACCTATGGGTTTGGACCATGGTATCTCGTCAGAAGTGATGATCCCTAGTATTGGGTCCATGGTATTGATTTGTTATGGTTTTGGACCATGGTATTGTGAAAGGCCTAAGACTATAAAAGGAGAAGATGATCATTATGCAAAGGAAATAGAGAAAGTCTTGAATATCTGATGAAGTATGAGATCCAGTATGTAGACAATGGGTTCATGATGCATTGCTTGATCTGAGCTAAGGAGGAATCTCACCGGTTGATGGAGAACAAGATCTAAGGATAGATCGGGATCAAATGGTTTGGAATGAATCATCTTTATATGGTTTGATTATGGATAGACTAGATCTGAATTATTGATTCATGTTTTATTGTACGCATGTTATGATCTGGTGACTGATGTCTGAAATAGCCACAAAGTCATGATTGAACATGTATAGATATGTATGCGGGTTGGCTTTGGCGAAAGCGTGTATATGCGCGGGTTTGATTCATCGTAGTAGCGTATACATAATGAAGTATGATGTTTGAAGTTGCATTTGGATTTGATTTTTATTGCAGAGTTTTGTAGTCTGCTCTGTGTTCTGGTGACTGTGTTGTTGACAGGGTTTTAGTGTTTTAGTGATTTAGAAATTGATGATGCTAGTATTGATTGTTTTGTGCTTCAATGATATTGATGGGTCCAGTATGAAAATTGGATGAAACGTGGCCTTCAGATTATAGTGTTGTGCTTCAGGAGTATCCAGTCTAAATATGTATGAAACGTGGTATCTGGAGGAAGAAAGAGAAGGTTGTTACCTTCTGTAGGTCGGCACCTACGTACTAGTACATCAGCGAGTACAAGAGCTAAGGGGGTGGTAGCTCCCTTCCAATAGCATCTAGAGAACGAGTAAAGGTTGGAGCATTTCAGTACACCAGCACCTACGTACTAGTAAGTGGATCGGCTAGTACAAGAGCTAAGGGGGTTGTAGCTCCCTTCCAGGAGAGTCTGGAGAATGAGATAAGGTTGTAGCCTTCTACAGGTAGAAGCCTGCATACTGGTATAAGACTGCCCCAGTACATAACTATTGTAAAAGAAGTTTCTTATTAAAAGAAGATAGAGATGACTTGCAGCAGGTGGTTTTCACCCACATTGGGTTTCCACCTTATATCATGGTGTTCATGTGTGCTTCTTGTGTGTGATGATCTGTTCTATTTTACTACACCGGCTTACTGTACATATGGTTAATGAAGTTCTGATGCACTGACTAAAGATCAAAATTTAATGGATTAATTGAATCATAAGTATTTTGGATATACGCTAGTTACATTAGACACAATTGCGTATACACGTGGGTTCCCTTAAGTGAAGTAGCATATATGTATCTAAGTATGGAAATGAAAAAGTTTTATTGATTTGATAATACTGATTCACCGCGCCCCCCCCCCCCGCCCCTCCCCCGCCCCCTCTCAGTATTATTTCCAACAATTGGTATCAGGGTGGGTCCTTGGTAGAGCTTGATCACTTGAGAGATTTCGTGGAACCATGGGAAAGAAGCTTAAGAAGAAAGTGCCTAAGAAGAAGAAGACATCTCAGAAGAACTATGACAGTGGGAGAATCGATTGGGGATTATGTGGAAGAAGCACTTCAAATTCAGAATCACTTCAGAATGAAGATGAACTATCAGGTATGAATTTGTTATCCTGCAGAGATATCTATCCATCTAAAGATGATGAATGTGATGGTGAAATAACTGAATTTTCTCTTATGGGTGAACAAGAAAGATATCGAATAGAGAAAATATTTAAAGGGCTTACAGATAAAATTAGAGATCAACAAGATCTATTGAACAAAAGGGAATGTGCCTGCAAAGAAGAAATTACCAAACTTAAAGCTCAATTAGAGGAAGGAAACAAGGTAAGGAAGTTATTCAAGGACAAGGAAAATCAATGTCAAAAGCTGCAAGATGAAGTGACATCTTTAAGAAGTGAAGTCAATGAAAGGAGCACAACAATCAAGAAACCCAGAGATAAATCCAGTTACTATGAAATTCTTGAAGCTAAGATCCGCTCACTAAAGGAAGATCTTGAAGAATCAAAGAAGCAAAATAAAGAACTACTCCAAGCACTTGAAAAACAAGAAAACAAAGTTCTTGAACTAAGACATTAGTTGGAAGAAGAAAGAAAACTTGAAGAAGCAACATCGTGAAAGGGAAGAGAAACTTTAGGTTGAGGTAAATATTCTAAATGATAAATTAGAAGAGAAGGATAAGCTCTTACGATTTCAAGATAGTACTAAGATTTTAGATGATATTCTTAGTAGTCAAGTATCTCCTACTATCAAAATTGGTCTTGGTTTTCATGAATCCATTGAAGGTGAATCTAGTTCACAAAGTAAGACAAGGAACTCTAATGCAAAATCTGAGATGTTCAAAAAGGAAATGAAAGGTCAACCCCATCAACAACCAAGGAAAGAAATTCTCCAAAGAAAATCTTTTACTTCTCCAATGAATAATGTTGAATGTTATGTATGTCATAATCTTGGACATGTTGCAGCCAGATGCAGAAGAAGAATAAGTCAAGATCATCACTCAGAAAGATCATCACATTCCAGATACTTTCAGGGATATTGTTTTCATTGCAATATGTTTGGTCACAAAACTATTGATTGCTACAGAAGGAATATGAAACATGTAAGATGTTATGCATGTAACAAGCTTGGACATAGAGCAAAGGAATGCAGGAACAAAGTACGAGCACCATACCAAAAGGAGAAAACATCATCACGCTTAAAGATATGGAAGAAGAAGGAAGTTCAGATAGAAAGATGTGGCACAACACAACACACTCAGACACAACACAACACATATATAATAGACTCAGGGGGAGCTGAAAGTATAAAACTTCAGTGTCTTGAATCTCATACACAAGTTTCATAAAGGAAAGTTGCATATATACGCGAGTTAGACACTACACAGTCGCGTATATGTCAGTTTGAGGAAAAGAAGTAGGGACAGGCTCAAAAAAAGGGTCTGATATGATTCAGTCCATTATTTGCTCAGTTTGATAATGATCTGCTGATGATGTGTGGAAATGTCTTGATGTGTAAAAGTGTTTTTGATTAAATTAATGATGTTGATGCCTTAATACTTCTTGCTAATATATGCATGATCAAATCTGACAATAAACAAGATGACACAGGTTCAGGGGGAGCATATGCTTTTAAAGATGCATTGTTGGCATTATGGTTAGTAGTCCTTGGTGATGATGCTTATATGGCTAAGTGATATATCTTGCTATGGTTATGAGTTGTCCATGAAAAAATATCATATGTTTCTTGGGGTTACATAGTTGATGTTCAGATCAGATTTGTGATTGATTCTCTGATAATGCATACATGGTTCTTACATGATGATCTTCATAAGGATAAGGAGAAGTACAAAGCTTGAATGCACATCTTCTTTACTTGATGATGAGTCACGCATATGTTGTTGTCATCATATGCACAAAGATCATATAATACAGTTATGATGCAGGCGCTCACATGGATTGATGCTGTCTTGATACATAGTGCTGGATATATGGATGATTACTCAAAGTTGCATTGTTGGAGACATGATGATGATGAGTTCTTACCTATATGATGATAGGTTGATACTTACATATGTTGATTAATGTAGATATTCCCAAAGTGATGCTACTTGGATCCTGTAGATCTTGATGTTGATGAGATGACTATGGTGTTTTACACATATGATATAATGTGAATTATTTTATGATGATATTCAAAAGGATGAGTTGATATCATGCCTTGTTATAGGACATTTATAGTTTACTGATCTGAAAGTGGTTGTACGCGAGTTTCTTAAGGAGGATCCGCGTATATACGCATGTTTCTGTGGATAGAGTCGCGTATATAAAACATATTTCATTAAACTTGGAATTAAATAGTGCATCTAGAATTTCCCAATAACCAAAAAACTCAATTCTAGTGATGTCCTTGTAATAAAAAATTTCCAATTTTGATGAAATATGTGTTATATGTTGGTTTGAATGAAATCAGTGGGCCAAACTCAGGGTGAGAAGATTCTGATATGGGTCTGACAGAGACCATCTGGCACAGCTTCAGGGGGAGCAGATAAACTTCTAATAATGCATTTTTGGCATTACCTTAGAAGCTCTTGGTTGATGTACACAAGATGTTGTTGGTTTCAGGTAGATCAGGTACATAAGGAGAACAAAAGGAGATCATGGTTGCTGATCTGAATAGTGTTTGACAGATGTGGCTAATATTAGTTATTGGTGATTTTCATAAGTCTTGCACTTGATATTTGGTTTCTATGTCATGTATTTCTTTTATTATCAAGGTCATGTAACGACCTATGTTGGTTTCCCCACTATGCCTGGGATGGATGATGTAATGTTATTGTTTTATCATGTGTAAACTGTTGATGTATCCCCACTTGGTTGGGTAGATGAGTCAATTCTAGTATATCCCCAATTGGTTGGGAAATGGATGTATGTATGAGTCCTTGGTGATAGGAAGGTCATTTATGATAGAGTCATCTTCTTCTTGTAAAACATCTTTTTGCAGACCTTTCTTATAGTCAGGGGGAGCACGAACAACACACTTCAACAGAGCGGAGAATTCAGCGTGTACTTAGAGGAAGCATGGACAGAGTGGTACACCTTGGCATACACAAAGGGGGAGCTCATTAAGAGATTTCAGCAGGTACTCAGGGGGAGTATGGATAGCGGAATGTTTATCTAGGAAAGAGATTATCTTGGTCTGCCCTTTGCCCTTGATGTCAAAGGGGGAGATTGATTTGGTGTTGTTGCCATCAAGTCCAAAGGGGGAGATTGTTGGCATTATGATGCATGTGTTGTACTTGATGGCAACCCACTTGTAGAAGAACATCTCACTTATTTATAACTAGATGAATCTACAAAATAGATATCAGATGTGACTGAATGCATGGGATGCCGGACAACTCAAAGGAATCAGATGACAGTTCCGAGTATGACAAGTTAGCTTTGCCATCAAGTCCAAAGGGGGAGATTGTTGGCATTATGAGACAAGTGTTGTCCTTGATGGTAAATCACACAGATGACAGATCATAGTGTAGCAGGTCAGTAGCAAGGAATTGATAATCAGACTACAAGAATGTTTGAAAGAGTGAATTATCCTTTATAGATCTTCATGCAGTTTCAGTGAAGCGAAGGCATGTATACACCCAGGTTCTGTGAATGAAAACAACGTATGTGCAAATTGGTCCAAAAAAAGCCACGTATACATGTAGGTTAGACATTACCAAGTCACGTATGCATATGCATGCACATTCATGCATGGAAAGGCCCGTACATGTGGGAGAACTTAATTTTGGTCTGTGGTATTTAGTCCTTGGTACTTGAATCTATGGTTTTGGACCATGGTATCTCGTCAGAAGTGATGATCCCTAGTATTGGGTCCATGGTATTGATTTGTTATGGTTTTGGACCGTGGTATTGTGAAAGGCCTAAGACTATAAAAGGAGAAGATGATCATTATGCAAGGGAAATAGAGAAAGTCTTGAATATCTGATGAAGTATGAGATCCAGTATGTAGACAATGGGTTCATGATGTATTTCTTGATCTGAGCTAAGGAGGAATCTCACCGGTTGATGGAGAACAAGATCTAAGAATAGATCGGGATCAAATGGTTTGGAACGAATCATCTTTATATGGTTTGATTATGGATAGACTAGATCTGAATTATTGATGCATGTTTTATTGTACGCATGTTAAGATCTGGGTATGGCTGATGTCTGAAACAGCCGCAAAGTCATGATTGAACATGTATAGATCTGTACGCGGGTTGGCTTTGGTGAAAGCGCGCATATACGCGGGTTTGATTCATCGTAGTAGCGTATACATAATGAAGTATGATGTCTGAAGTTGCATTTGGATTTGATTGTTATTGCAGAGTTCTGTAGTCTGCTCTGTGTTCTGGTGACTGTGTTGTTGACAGGGTTTTAGTGTTTTAGTGATTTAGAAATTGATGATGCTAGTATTGATTGTTTTGTTCTTCAATGATATTGATGGGTCTAGTATGAAAATTGGATGAAACGTGGCCTTCAGATTATAGTGTTGTGCTTTAGGAGTATCTAGTCTGAAAATGTATGAAACGTGATACCTGGAGGAAGAAAGAGAAGGTTGTTTCCTTCTGTAGGTCGACACCTACGTACTAGTACATCAGCTAGTACAAGAGCTAAGGGGGTGGTAGCTCCCTTCCAGTAGCAGTTGGAGAACGAGTAAAGGTTGGAGCATTTCAGTAGGCCAGTACCTACGTACTAGTAAGTGGATCGGCTAGTACAAGAGCTAAGGGGGTTGTAGCTCCCTTCCAGGAGAGTCTGGAGAATGAGATAAGGTTGTAGCCTTCTACAGGTAGAAGCCTGCGTACTGGTATAAGACTGCCCCAGTACAGAACTATTGTAAAAGAAGTTTCTTATTAAAAGAAGATAGAGATGACTTGCAGTAGGTGGTTTTCACCCAAATTGGGTTTCCACCTTATATCATGGTGTTCATGTGTGCTTCTTGTGTGTGATGATCTGTTCTATTTTACTACACCAGCTTACTGTACATATGGTTAATGAAGTTCTGATGCACTGACTAAAGATCAACATTTAATGGTTAATTGAATCATAAGTATTTTGGATATACGCTAGTTGCATTAGACACAGTTGCGTATACACGTGGGTTCCCTTAAGTGAAGTTGCATATATGTATCTAAGTATGGAAATGAAAAAGTTTTATTGATTTGATAATACTGATTCACCGCCCCCTCTCAGTATTATTTCCAACATGTTTAGGGTCCGCAAAATCCAGTCATAGACCTTCACAGAGGTCTAGAGGCCGATCGAAGGGAGTCATAGTGCTAAGCCTTAAGGGCTTAGAAGTACACATGAAGGCAGATCTAGTTCATAGTAGGACATCACACTGATCTCTGGCTGTGGAAACTTCATTCAAGCATCCCCCCATACTGCGTTAGGTGAGACTTCAATCCGTGCACTACAGATTGATGCTGAAAGGGACAATAGTTTAGGGATTTGTTTGGTGCAACTAACTCTGAACTTGGGTCAAGACCCCCTAAGCCAACAAATGCTTCTGTTGCTAGGACCAAGATCTGCATAAAGATATGTGTGATGTCACATCACTAGAATTCGGCCAAGAAGGAAATTAAGAAGTGGTTGGATAGAAAGATCCACGAATTCATCGCACAGGAAAATAAGAATCCATGCCTAACAAAAAAATAGTGGTTGGACAGATATTTGTACACATAAATACACAAAAAAAAATTCTGCACCTTACCGATTGAGCTATACGAGTGCATAAATAAATTGGAAGATGACCAAGGGAGGTGGAAGCATGACAGTCCAATAGTGTGGACTCCAGAATTAGTGTGAAGGTTGACCATTGGCTTGATCGGGTTTTAGGAGGATTTGTTATAGAGTTTGCAGTCGACACCTCAGTTAGTTATAATGAATCAGAGCAAGGTTTCTTCAAAGGATCATGAGGTAAGTATCTAATATCTTTTAATACTTGGATTAAGATGGTGTTGTGTGAGAAAGGGGTTATACCACTGCCTTGATGTTTGGAGCTATGCGAAGTGGGAATCTATTCAGGGATAGGGGAAGAATAGGCCCTGAATATTGCCCATTGATTAAACCTCATGTGAGTGACGACGAGGGAGCAGCACAGGCTTCACCGCGGAGCACTATTTAGTTGATAAGGCTGGCTTTCTGCAAATACCTCATCCATCCACACCACCTCCACTTTCACCTCCACAACATACACCTTTACCCATGCCGCCACCACCATTGTCGTCGGTCGAGATGTCGAATATGATGAAGTTTCTAGTTTTCAAGGGCTTAGGAAGGGAGGACCCATATCAATTTTGGTTTGTTGCAAAGGTTGTGTGGACAACACAATAGATTACGGATGATAATATAAAGAAGGTGTAGTTGGTTACCATTCTGCAGGATCATGCACTTACATGGTACATTAAGTACTGCACTGATAATTTGTTGGTGTCATTAGCAAATACTCATACCGCTTTGAACAAAGAATTCGGTAAGCCTAAGTCTGCCTCGCAATAGGTAATTGGATTTAAGGAAATCATGATGAGGTCTGGTAAAATGCCTTGGGAACTAGATCAAAGACTGAAGTGCGGGATCTACAAAGCTAATATGAATCTCACAGATAGTGAGCATCACAATTGGTTTATAGTTGCACTCCTGCCCCACCTAAGGATTGCTTTATCGTAGCAAAAGATAAGAACTCAGGCAAAAGATATGGAAATCACAATGAGATTACATGAGACACCTATTCAAGACATGTCTTTAGGAGTCCAAAAAATTCATTCATAGTTGCAAAACCTCTGTTTGGAATTACATAGTTTGAGAAAAGAAAAATAGGTCAGGACAAAGGTGCACAAGGAATTTTGGTGCCTCAAATTTAAGAGCTAGGGGCATGATAAGGATCATTGCCTTGTCTTCGAAAATTATATCTCTGTGGGAGGGTCAATGCCCCTAAGGAAGGAAGCTCCAATAGGGCCAAGTATGGGGCCTGTGTTATGGTGTGCTATTTTTCAAGTGGCCAGAAAACATGTCACAAATAATTGTCATTTGCTGCAAAAATTTGTACAGACACCACAACAAATTTTCTGCAATTTCTGCAAATCGGTGAGCCACGATGAGCACCACTATCGAAGCTATGAATTAATGATGGAGAGGACACCTATGTATCACATGAAAGTGTAAAATCAACCTCTGGATCAGAGTACTAGGGGAGAATGTGAAGGATATCAGGGACGCAGACAAAGCCGAGGAGGAGGAGGACCTAGTAGGGGTTGTGGGCAGGTCATTTTCTACAATTTTGGAATGTCAGGACACTACGTGCAGGAGTGTAGGAATAAAACACACATGTTATGTCAATACTATACTCAGTTTGACCACACAATCGAATAATCTCCTGTGTTGATGGCTAAAATGCAGGAGAAGAAGGCACAACCTTAGCATCCTACCTAGAACTTACAGATGATGAGGGCTGATCCCTGTGAAGAGGACCTAAATGTGAATCATGCTGTGAAGCAAAATAATGACTAGGGACGATAAGGGAAAACAACCTGAAGAAGGTGGATGGGTCCACAAGGTCCCAGAAAAGGATACTGGTTTTGATCTGGAGTGCACGAAGGAAAAATTCATGGAAGAGAAGAAAAGATTCATTGAAATCTCTACTTAAGGAAGTTATAACAACCTTCTAGACACTAGCATGCCTACGGAGGTTGACCCCTCTATGCTTACCACCTCCTTGGAAACTTTTATGAAGCTACTACATGATAGCAAGGCTGTGAAA
>APFE030429617.1:49819-69742 GCA_000404065.3 Pinus taeda | reverse complement strand
GAAGCATCCAATACCATGGACCGAAAACCATCGCGTCCAAAACCATGTGCGAAAAACATGCACAAAACCATAGCTAGGTCCGCCCAACCTAATATAGGGTCCAAAACCAAAATTTTCAGGGTTACTTGCACCCCTCAAACCCCCTATGACCGCCCCCCTCTATGTAACTGGTGCAATGAAGGGGGGGCTCTACCCCCCTTCAAACCCCTCGGTTAATTACGTGGGCTAGTCATGGAAAGAATATAACACAACCCAACATTCTCCCACTTGTTGTTTTCTTTCCACATGGGGCCACAAGAGAGCTTAGTCATTTATTTAGCCCGGCAACACCCATTGTTTCTCTACACCAACAGAACTTCTCAGAGCTCACAAATTTTGTCAATGCATCTGCAATATTCTTCAAAGTGTCCAACTTTAATAGCAACACCTTTTTGTCTTCTATCATATCCCTCACAAAGTGATACTGAACATCAATGTGCTTTGTCTTTGAATGATATGTAGGATTCTTTGCCAAGAAAATTTCACTTTGGCTGTCACAGTCTATCCTTATAGCTCCTTGTACTAACTCCATACTTAAACACAATCTCTGCAACCAAACTACTTCCTTCCTTGCATGAATGGTTGCCATGTATTCTGCCTTTATAGTTGATAGTGCCACTACAAATTGTTTCTTACTCATCTAACTAACTGCATGTCCAAATAGGTTAAACACATACCCACTTGTAGATCTTCTCTGATCCACATCTCTAGCCCAGTTTGCATCAACAAAGCCATGAATATCCAATACTCTGTCCAATCTTGGTCTTCCCTGGTAGCACAAACCATAATCACTAGTGCCACGCAAATACCTGAAAACCTGCTTCACTGTTGTCCAGTGATCATTCCCCGGTTTTGACATAAACCAGCTCAATACTCCTACTACATGTGTAATGTCTAGTCTAGTACAGACCGTCACATACATTAGGCTACTGACTACACTTGCATATGGAACACGGGACATCTCATCTTCCTCTTCTTGTGTCTTGGGACACTGTTCAGTAGATAACTTTATAGGAATAAGAACCTTCACCAGTTTACTATCCTACATATTAAACCTCTGCAATATTGTCTCGACATACTTCCTCTGGTTTAACCAGAGCTTCTGCTTTGTTCGATCTCTTTTAATTTCCATGCCCAAAATATAGTTTGTAGCACTAAGATATTTCATGTTGAATTTGGAGGATGAATGGGTCTTCAAATCTTGGATAATTTCTTTATCATTTCCAACCAGCAACATATCATCCACATAAAAGACCAGATAAATAACACAATCACCAATTAATTTAAAATGCACAGAGTGATCTGCTCTGCTTCTGGTGAAGCCAATTCCTCGTATAAATGTATCAAATTTCTGATACCACATCCTTGGTGATTATTTTAACCCATACAGAGACTTCTTTAACTTGCATACCAGTTCTTTCTTACCCTTCACGGAAAAGTCTTCAAGTTGCTTCATGTAGATCTCCTCTTCCAGATCCCTGTGAAGAAATGTTGTCTTCACATCCAACTGTTCTACCTCAAAGTCAAAAGCAGTAGGAACAGATAAAAGTAATCTAATAGAAGTTACCTTGGCAAGAAGAGAAAAATTATCACCAAAATCAATTCCCGGCACCTAGGAATAACCTTTTGCTACCAACCGAGCTTTGTATTTCTCCACCTTTCCTTATGCATTTGTCTTCTTCTTGAACACCCGTTTTCTGCCAATGGGTTTCCTTCCAGACCGTAACTCCACCAGATCTCAGGCCTCATTTTTGTGCAAATATGCCATTTCATCAACCATGGCCTCTTTCCATAGTTTTCCATCCTCTGAATCTACTACTTCCTTCACAGTTCTAGGATCATCATCAGTAATAGATAAAGCAAAATTTGAACAAAAAGCATATGGACTATACCTTTCTGTCTTCCTTATTTCTCCAGCTAATCTTCTCACACTCAGAATTTGTGGTTCTTCATCTTCTGATTCCTCCTCTACTGTAGAGTCTGATTCCTCCTCCTTTAGCTCAAACTCTATCTTCTCAGGTTCCTTTGGATGGACTTCATGTTTAATAACATCTTTCACCTCTCTAAGCACCACATCTCGGATGTACACAACCTTCCTTGTTACTGGGTTCCAAAGCTTATAACCCTTTAAACCATCCTTATACCCAATAAAGATGCACTTTTTAGATTTACTATCCAACTTGGTTCTTTTCTCCTTTGGAACATGTACATATGCATCACCTCCAAATACCCTTAGATGTGAAAGAGAAGGTTTCTTACAAGTCCATGCCTCTTGTGGAGTCTTATCTTCCAATGCTGATGAAGGTGATCAGTTGACCAGATAACATGCAGTCTCCACTACCTCTACCCAGAATTCTTTTCCTAACCCGACACCACTAAGCATGCTTCTTGCCGTTTCCATCAATTTCTTGTTCATTCTTTCTGCAACTCCATTTTGCTGAGGTGTATATGAAGTAGTCTTCTACTATGCTATACCACACTTCTCACAAAATTCTTCAAATTCCTTACTACAAAACTCTCCACCACTATCTGACCTCAACACCTTTATCTTCTTCTCTGTCTTGTTTTCCACCAGAGCCTTAAGTTCTTTAAACCTATCAAAGACTTTAAATTTCTTCTTAAGGAAATATATCCATGTATTCCTTGAGAAGTCATCTATAAATGATACATAGTACACAAACTTACCTACTGATGGAACCTTCACAGGTCCAAACACATCACTGTACACAAGCTCTAATATATGTTTCGCCCTCTTACCACCAGAGGGGAACTCACCTGATTTTCTTCCAAACCAATTTTCATAGAAATCAAAATCCAGAGAGATATTACTCATACCTTTTCCATACCTTTACCATGAAGTATTCAAAGGCCCTTATCTCCAATATGTCCAAGCCTTTGATGCCACAACATGGTCTTCTCTCCAGAGACCACTAGATTTTCTGCTCCACTTTTAGGAACCACAGAACTATTGCACCCATCAACAACAGTGCTACATTGCAGCTTGTACAGAGTTCTAATCCGAACTCCCCGCATCAATACTAGCGCTCCCAAAACCATCTTGCAAGTATCCTTCTAGAACACTCTTTTTACAACTACATCATCCAACTTGCTTACAAAAATCAGATTTCTGGCGAATGTAAGAATATGCATAACACCCAGAAGTATTCTAACCCTTCCACCTTCCAACTTCAGCTTTACTTTTCCGCGACCAACGATTCTAGCCTTCCTATCATCCCCTAAGAAGACATCACCACCATCATATTTCTCATACTCGCAGAATCTCTCTCTATGGGGAGTGAAGTGAAAGAATGCACCTAAGTCAATCAACCATGCCTCATGGTCTACATGTGTACTTGAAGATGCCAAGTACACATCCCCACCTTCATCTGAGGTGGTTTTTGCCTCTACAAGAGGAGCATCATCAGATCCCTTTCCTTTGTGAGGATCTTTAGATTTGCAGTCCCTTTTGTAGTGCCCTTACTTTCCACATTTCCAGCACACCACCTTTACAGGTTTTCTTGGACATTTAGATCTCCCTCTAGATTTAGATCTCCCATTCGATGACTTATTTTTGTTTATGTTCTAGGACCGTCCTTGTACAGACAAGGCATCATCATTCTGGCTCTCCTTATTTTTCTGTCTCATCTCCTCCGTCAACAAGGATGAGACTATTTCATCAAATTGCAAGGTAGTTATGTTGCTACCTATTGCAATAACCAGATTATCCCACGAATCTAGTAGAGAACACAAAAAACTAATGCACTTATCTTCATCTGAAATTTTAATATCAAAAGACAATAACTGACTTACCACAGTATTAAATGCATTCATATGCTCTATGACCAAGTCTCCATCTTTCATCCTCATGTTATACAGCTTTTTCCATAGGAACATTTTATTCACCAGAGACTTAGATTGGTACAAAGTCCCTAACGTTTCCCACAAAGCCCTCATCGTAGCTTCCCCTAATACATTAAATAATATTGAATCTAAGACACACAATCGTATTGTGCTCTTTGCCTTCCGATCCAGCTTCTTCTATTCTTCATCGGACACTCTCGTTGGTTTAGTATCTAGATCTACCACGATCCACTAATCTTTGTCCACCAATAGATCCTCCATCTTGAGTTTCCACAACTCAAAACTTTGACCATTAAATTTCTTGATCTCTATCTTTCCACTGCTCGCCATCTTCTTTCACCACCAGAATTGATCCTGTAGATCTCCCACTGAACAAGGTCTACCATAGGCCCGAGCGAAACCCCTCAGCAACAAAGTCGACCCCTTGAAGCCAAAATAGCTCTGATACCAAATGTAGGTTTTAACCCTGTACATAAATTACTTGCATATGAATTCTAAAACACGGAAAATAAACAATGCGAAATCATAACACAGAAAACACATATACATGGAGATTTTCCCCTGGACACCAAAACCAGGACTACCATCTTGATTTTTCATTATGTTCCTTTCAACATTACAATACATATTTATACATGCTGAAGCATCCAATACCGTGGACTGAAAACCATCGTGTCCAAAACCATGGACCGAAAATGATCGCACCCAAAACCGTGTGCGAAAAACATGTACACAACCATAGGTAGGTCCGCCCAACCTAATATAGGGTGCAAAACATACCCCGAACCCCATAGAGTGGGGTTACCTGCACCCCTGAAACCTCCTGTGACCCCCCCCCCCCCCCCCCGCTACGCAATCAGCACAATGAAGGGGGGGCTTTGCCCCCCTTCAAACCCCCCGATTAATTATGTGGGCTAGTCATGGAAAGAATATAACACGACCCAACACTCCATCAGCAAGGATGAGACTATTTCATCAAACTGCAAGACAGTTGCATTGCTACCTATTGCAATAACTAGACTATCCCACAAATCTGGTAGAGAACACAACAAACTAATGCACTTATCTTCATCTGAAATTTTAATATCAACATGTAATAATTGACTTACCTGATCCAGATCTTGGGAGGAGACCCCCAAGATCTGAAAACTTGAATTTCCAGAAGAAAAAGAGGAGAATGCCCAATAAACAAAACCACAAAGAAACTTTTTATTAAAACCAATAATAACTGTAAAGGCTACATTGTGGCAGACAATCTGGCCTTTTATAAATTGTGACTTGTTACTTATAGTATTTTTCAGTTACAATACCACGGGTCAATTTCATGGGTGAATGAATACCATGGGTGGATTTTACAATACCACGGGCAGATGCCATTTACAATACCATGGGTAAATTCCATGGGTCGATGAATAATATGGGTTGATGAGTACCATGGGTTGATGCCATTTTCCATTCGGATCATTCCTCCCTCCTTAAGAAGCAATGGTCCCCATTGTGTAAAGTTCCCTCCTATGAAGCCTTTGTTGAATATGAAGAGCCACTAAAGATAAGGGTTTTATGTGGTTAACCCATAACCATGATAAACGAAGATCTAAGGATAGAAATACCTTGTAATGCTTGTGACCAACTGTGATGATGACACTATGCGGCCTAGCAAATGGACTTCGATGAAGTGTGGGTTTGTGGATGACCCATAACCATGATGAACGAAGATCCGAGGATAGAGATACCCTTTAATGCTTGTGAACAACTGTGATACTAATAGTGTGCGGCCTAGCAAATGGACTTCGATGACAAGGATTTTGTGCAGTTGACCCATAACCTTGATGTTGGTTGTTTTTGAAGTTTTTGGTGCAAAATTTTAGAAAAATGATTTTAGATCTGAGCTCCTCTTGAAAAATCACCCAATTTCAAAAAAAAATGGGTCGAATCGGGGTGAGACCCCCAAGATCTGAAAACTTGAATTTCCAGAAGAAAAAGAGGAGAATGCCCAATAAACAAAACCACAAAGAAACTTTTTATTAAAACTAATAATATCTGTAAATGCTACATTATGGCGGACAATCTGTCCTTTTATAAATTGTGACTTGTTACTTATAGTATTTTTCATTTACAATACCACGGGTCAATTCCATGGGTGAATGAATACCATGGGTGGATTTTACAATACCACGGGCAAATTCCATTTACAATACCATGGGTAAATTCCATGGGTCGATGAATAATATGGGTGGATGAGTACCATGGGTTGAAGCCATTTCCCATTTGGATCATTACCATAGTATTAAATGCATTTAGATGCTCTGTCACCATGTCTCCATCTTTCATCCTCAGGTTATACAACTTTTTCTGTAGTAACAGTTTATTCACCAGAGACTTAGATTGATACAAAGTCCCTAACTTGTCGCACAAAGCCTTCACCGTAGCTTCCCCTGATACATTCAACAATACTGAATCTGAGACACACAATTGTATTGTGCTCTTTTCCTTCTGATCCAACTTCTTCCATTCTTCATCGGACACTCCCGTTGGTTTAGTACTTGCATCTACCGTGATCCACTGATCTTTATCTACCAACAGATCCTCCATCTTGAGTTTCCATAACTCAAAACTCTAACCATTGAATTTCTTGATCTCTATCTTTCCATTTCTCTCCATCTTCTTTCACCACCAGAACTGATCCCGTAGATATCCCACTGAACAGGGTCTACCACAAGCCCGAGCGAAACCCCTCACCAACAAAGGTGTCCCCTTGAAGCCAAAACAACTCCTATACCAAATGTAGGTTTTAACCCTGTACAAAAATTACCTGCATACGAATTCTAAGAATAGAAAATAAACAATGTGAGAACATAACACATAAAACACATATACACAAAGATTTTCCCCTGGATCCCAAAACCGAGACTAATGGCTTGATTTTTCATTATGTTCCTTTCAATGTTACAATACATATATATACATGCCGAAGCATCCAATACCATGAACCGAAAACCATCGCGCCCAAAACCATGCACAAAACCTTAGGTAGGTTCGCCCCACCTAATATAGGGTCCAAAAAAAAATTTCTCCAAGGCGTTGCCCCAAACCTCGTAGACGGGGGCTACCTACCCCCCTCAAGCCCCCTGCACAGGGGGGGCTACCGCCCCCCCTCTAACCCCCAGTTAACTAGGTGGGCTAGTTGTGGAAATATTATAACACAACCCAACACCTACATCCTTTCAAAGGAGGAGATCATTTTTCTCTTAAGCATGCCTCTCAACATAGAAGTAATGATCCATGTTACCCGCAATAATACGACATGACATTATAATATAAAACACAACCATACATAACTCATTTTACATTTAGGCAATCTAGGCTTCTTCCAGTAGCTTCCTTAATTGAAAAGATCTTTAATTCCTTGATCTGCTTCCTTTCTCATGTCATCATACCATCATCTCATGAATTCCATAAGCTGGATTTCCTGATGAAACACTTTCTTCCTCTATATATTAGTGAACCCTTTGATGAGGATTCCTTCATAGAATCTTGAGGATCTTGTATATCCCCATCTGCTAGATGTTTCCTTTGGCCTTGATGTATGATGAGCCTTATCCTGGATGACATGTTTCTTTCCTTCAATGTTCAATGAGATTCCCAAGAGCTATATCCTTCATGTCTGACTGCCATGGATTTTTTCCTTCATGATTCTCATGGTGATGTCACGAGCTCTTGCTTTTAATTATTCCATGATGTCACGACACATCTTATTATCATGTCCATATCTTATAACAGAATCTTATAATGGGACCCTTTTGTGAGGGATGTTATCCCAATCATAGTGGAGCTTTGTTACTCCCTCTTTCCTTGGCCCTTTTCTTCAACTTCCTTCATTTATCCGGTGATATGAGCTTCCATAATGTTTTCATAATTTTATCTACACTATTTTGTCTTGTTTGAGGACCAAACTTCCCTTTCCTTTCTGCACATGATTTAGTCCTTTAACCTTCAATACTTTTTCCATCAACTTGTATTTCTCTATTTAACATAGAGACCATAAGTTGTCGAATAAGGTAATTTTATCATCCCATGGATATTTGCTACCTTGATGATGGTTGAAGAAGATATATTATAAATTCTTCTTGGATGACCTTCTTACAAAGGAAAGAGCCTTTCGAAAATAGAAAAGTTTGCTCCTTTTTATGAGGATGATTTGTTTCTTCCTCAGATGATCTTCTTCTAGGGCAAGGAGATGATCCTTTGAAGATTCTCATGCCTTATTGCCTTCAACTTGCCTTCTTTTGTAGTTTAGATGAAGACTATTTTTAGGACTTCGACCTTCTTAGAAATGATGTAATCTTCGATTTTGAGGTCCTTTGAGCTTCATTTATTTGTAGACATCTTGATGAGAGCCTTGGTGGAGTTTTGATGATGACTGTGGAGACAAAAGATCTTGCTTTTTTAGATTGTCTCCTTGATTGCATAAAAAAAACCCTTGCTGATGTGGACTATTGTTGTGGACTGATCCTTCAATTTTTTTTCAAAGCCTTTCAACTTGCTTTGATGCCCTTCTTGAGGTTGATCCTTGAATGTCTCTTTTTTCTACCCTTCCTTTGACTTCATCACCTTAGCTCTAATACCATGTTAAAGAATCTAGAGTAGCTAGAATTAATGATATTCTTCTAGCATGATAACTACTTGTGAGGTATTTTAATTTTTCTTCTTAGCACAATATTCACTTGTTCTTATTAGATTGTGTCTTCTTATATTCATCAAATAGTTACCAAAAACAAAGAGATAAGAACAAAAGATGTTTTCTTTCTACCAGGGCCAAACTGCTCCCTCTTGAAGAGAAAAACCCGCACAAAATTATCCTTATAGAGATTCCAATTGATGAATACGAAGACCATGACCCTTGACCAATGAAGATAATCCAAGACCAAGACACCAATCCTCTCCTTTTCACTATTGACATCATCTTCATTGCTGCACCACTGAGTCCATCACTACTGCACTATAGATATCTTCATTACTGTTGCACCATGATTGCACCTTTACCAAGATCTTCGTCACTGTCTTGAATTCGTCTTCATTAGGATCATGATTGATATCAAGACTGCAACTATGTCGAGGTCATGAATATGTTCATGAGACAACGTTTATTATTATGAGATCATTGTAATCCTTTTCCTCATGATTATGTCGATACTGTGATTATATCTAGAGATTCGGTCAAGACAAAGAGTGTCTCTCCATGACTCTCCTCGCTGAGAGTATATACCCCTGTCATACCTATCCAAAAACTATAGAATCTTTCTCCAATCGAATCATTGTAATATTTTCTTCATATGAGATTCTTGTACCACCTTATGCATCTGAAAATACTATCCACAGTACTTGTCCAAGATTCCTACACTCACTGTGCCATCCGAATTTGTAGAGGTATGTTTGAAAAATCTATCTTTATGGTGACTCTAGTCTCATATTTATAGTGGTTAGTCTCCCATATTTATCTGACGTGTTAATGTGAACTGATGTGTCTCTTTATTGATCCAACATGACTATTAATATATATTTTGAGGCAGACGTACTTTCTCTCTTCATCGTTTTCCTAGCTGATGTCTTCAGGTGGATTGTGCTTGTCTTGGAGGGTTGTTCTAGACCTTTATATAGACTTGTATATATTAGAAATAGGCTCAAGAAGAGCCTAATATTGAATCTTTAAAATAAATCCTTAGGCTCTAAATGGGAGCCACTAAAACCTCTTTCTCATGAAACCCATGCAGCAAGGCATAATAATTAAATTCATTTTCCTGTTTACAAAAATCACAATTACAATGTCATGAAGAACAAACCTAGTTACACTTTGTTCAACATAACATAATCATGATAGCATATAGAAATATAACACATAATTATATAACCATATGACCATCATTCTAGCTAAAGTCCAGTCATCGATGCATGATCATATCAATGACACATACTTTGTGCATGACAATAACCACCACATCACTGTACACTTAACCATAGATGGATACTAAAGTGCATAAAAAATTTATAACCAACCATACACTCATGACGACAAACTCCACAATAACACCCCATGTCGACCTCACTGCAACCACAACCCATACCATATAAATGTAACAAGCACATTGGTCTTACAACACAATAAAAACATATGCAATCAACATGAATGCATGACCAAAACACAACCCATATAGTAGGAGGGGTGAACCATGCTCTGATACCACTCTGTAACACCCTCCTCCCACATCTACCCAAGTAACTGGCCAACCAAGGTAAACATGTGCTGAAAAGTTACTATGATATGATTTGAATCTATATGTGCTAGTTAATGAAGTGGAATCAATGGAAACACACCTTCCACATCAACAAGAGAACTTCTAGGAGCCATCCCAACCACTCGGGTAAACAAACCCTAAGACCAATTGAAGTTTTAGGCCATTAAATCCCCATACGCTCCCTTGATATGGGCAATCGTGCACCTAGGAAGCTCCAAACACTCCCACAACATCGGTATGAATGCCTCTGGGGACTTTTATGCCTAGTGTTGTGACTGCGTCTCTAGCATTTGAGCCACCTTTTCAGGCCCAAATCTAAGTTCACTACCCAAGTCTAAATGACACTTCAAAACTCAAAGATAAAAAAAAGAACAATGATAAAAATGTAGTTACTTGAACAAGGACTTTAGTGGACCCCTACTAGCCATGACATGCATTTCTTTAAACATGACACAAATATGTAATCTATAGGTTTAAACAATAGATCTGAGCATAGGGGTCTCATATTCATTTGAGAATAGCTAAGAAGTTTTGATGCCTCAACACATTAGCTGCAGTTTCATCCATTAGTCCATTGATACATTGGTCATTCATTTACAAGTAAAAACATGATGAGAGCCATACATAGGCACTAGCATAATACAAGTTCACAACCAGCATAATAGTAATAGAAATAGCAAGGAAACATTGGCCATATCATCCACATATAAACTAGTATAATACTCATGAAATAAAAAGGAGAAATAACCTCATGTTAATGATGCAAAGGCCAACCATATGTGGGACTTCCATGAACCACCCAACGGTAGGCATGGCTGAGCCATATCTCTCTTTACCCAGTCACCCCCGTGCCATATTCCAAGCATGAATGTGGAATCTCATAAAACACATCAATGAAAACCATCATATACTTCTAGAGGCCAAACCACCTCAACCCATCAAACAGTGATTCCACCTCAAGGTCGAACATCACAAAATCATCACTACATTGGTCCCTACTCAAGCCTTGTAGGGCTCCAAAGTGTTTATTCCAACCAAATATCTAAGACTAGTAACTCAAACCACAGCTAATAGAGGGCTCTAGAGCGTTTGTCAAATCAAGGCTCCAAGACTAGTAACTCAACCCACAAAGGGCTCCACAATGTTTTTCCAACCAAGGCTCTAGTACTAGTAACTCAACCCAAGTTGTTACCGGGCTCCAGAGCATTTATCCCACCAAGGCTCCAGGAACTAGTAACTTGACCAAAGCTAAAGGAGACATGAGAACCAAACCGAAAAACAAATAAATGAACCCACAAGACCATGCCTATCTATGAAATGGAAAGGAAAGGAAAATCCATTGTCAATATAGGTAATCATTCATGCCAACGACAGATCATGACCAATAAACCACATGCATATTTCATGCATGCCAAAACTAGAGATGAAAACATACATTTTAACTCGATATCTACAAGAAAAACCCATTGTAACTGTTGATCCCGACATCCTCTCACACTTTCCTGTTGTTCCTTTTCCTTCTTGCTCCAAAACTCCAAGTGTGCCACACTCCTCCAAGTGTGCCACACTCCTCCAAGTGTGCCACACTCCTCCAAGAGTGCTCCAAGAAACTCTAAGTGTCAAAGAGTATGAAAGAGATAGAATAGAGAGAGAGCTCCAAAATTGAACTGAAAAAAGTATGTGAACTACTCCTCATAAGTCTTTTTATTAATGAGGCCTATATTTTCTTCATTTTCCATTATTTTCCTCCTCACATGCAACATATGATCTTTGACCTCTCTTTTCTCCTAATTTCCATTATTTTCCTAAATAAATATGCCAAAATTCCATTTTTCCTTTCCCAAGCCTTTATCATTGCCTTTTCCAATTTCGTTAGCCATTAATCAATCACTAGTGATTCCCATCACTATGGTTTTGCCCAAAACTCATCTTGGAATACATGCCCCATCAACCGTGGTTATTATTTTTCCTTTATTAACTTTATTAAATGGAATTTTCACTAGGTTTGTTACAAATAGATAATATGATCTTCAGGAGAGAAGATGAAGGAACACTAGATTACAATAGAATATCAGATATTAGGACTATATGAAGACTCCATTTGATTCAAAACCATTTATAGGGTGGATATGAATAACAAAGAATATCTCTCATGAAGATGAAGCATTGCACATCTCTTATTGAAGACAAAGGAGAAGCAAGAATGGCTTGACATTTCCATGTCATCAAGAATTCCTTGTCAGCAGTGTCATGTCATGTCGCATCATGAGTCATCATGTGCCAAATTATTTTTTGGAATATGTAATACAATATCAAAGAAATATAATGTAAATTGGAAGTCGAAGAGTCATTCATGTAATGTCAAAAGTCATATAGGAAATCAAACGATCATAGAGAAGTTGAACTATCATAACGGTAGACCAAGAGTCACAAGGAAGGTGAAGGATCACCCCATTTGTTATATATACACCCTGGTGGTACATGAAAAGGACATTTCACCTCGGATTCTACCATACGGCATCATAGAGATAGAGTTAGTACTTTTGGGGAGCAATTCGTGGCTCCAATGCTCCATTATTAGAACTAGTGATGCTCGTCATATTCATGTATCTTAAGACTTTTAATTAATACTTGAAGCCTGATGGCCAACACATTTTCATGCATGGATTGTGAATATTTTTAAGAATGTTATGTGAATATTTTATGATTCATGTTTGTTGTCACCTATACTAAAGTAGTTGAACTATTTTCGTTATTTTAGTGTTTATCTAATTGAATGTGTTGTAATGGTGGTTACAATCATTACATCTATGTGGACTATTTTTCTTGATGTTAGGTGGTTATATTTTTCTTATGTGCACCTCCACTAGGGAGGTACTATTACCTCTCACTCATAGGCTCACCTTTCCTACCTTCGCAGTAAAAGAACCTAGATACACCTATATCCGAACATTCACTAGGCACATTTACTTGCTTTTCATAAAGGCACATATACACTTCTCTCTCTTGCCAATGGTTAAAGCCAAGGAAAATCTATAAGAATATATGGAAACCGGGCTGATACTTTAGATGGGACTCCTATTCTAAACGATGTGAGGTGTAATTGAGACTTCACATTGGGGAGACCCACTTGGTTGACGGATTTCCAGCACCGTCAACAGTCATGTAAACAACATGAAACCAAACTGGAATTAACTTGTTAGTGAGACCATGAAGAGGGAAACCCTTCCACTGGGAGACTAATATAGAAAAAGAACAAAACCTTTGTAATTGAGTACATAGGAAACATAGAGAAATAATTAAAAAAATGGGGTGTATTTCCTTCCCTTTCTGTGTATACAAATACCTACCAAGTATGATAAAAAATTGCATTAAACCTAAAAAGAACAAGAAAATACTCTAAGTCGATATATTAATCCAATTAGTATAAGGAACATTGTTAACAATGCCTAGAAAACCCCTGAAAAATATATCATAACCATGCGATGAGTGACTGGAGCAGACACTTCATGGAGTTTATCCTTCCCTCCGACTTTTCTAATTCTGATAAAAACCCTGAAATAGGATGAGAACTTAAAAATGAATAAAATGAGGAAAAACGTGTGAAGAAGTTAAAAAAAATGCACAAATTACCTTTTGGAGGGATACTATCGAAGGAAAACTCTAGTTAGCAGTGATCTAGGAAATGTTAGGCAGCAATGGAGGACTCACCACAATATCCCTTCTGTGATAAAACAAAAACAAAACCCTAGGGTGAAGCCAACATAAAGCCTTTTCCTCCATCTGTCAAGATGACAATGAGAAATGTTGAGGGAAAATCCCAGAGGTGGTTACGCTAGAACTAAACCTGGAAATCCTAAGCGTAAGATCTTGATCATGAAAAATATATGGCAAGGGTTAAACCTCCATAATGACCAATTAATTGTTAGACTTGTGTCACCTCGATGATAACATTAACGTGGAAATCTAGAACTCTAGAAAGTTCGACTCCTAGCCATATGAAATTTGTTTAGTGGTGAAATATAAAAATATCATGTATAGTATACAGTGAAAATTGACAAGAGTGTATAACAAAAGAAGTGATAAATAAAAATAAAATGCCATACATGTTATGCAATAAGGTTAATAAGAAATATATATTAGGTTCGAGAAACTATACTAATGAAAGGTAAAAATACACCTCGGTGAAAGTATTAGATGTTACATAGAAGATGGGAGTATTATATAGGTTTGAATATCTCTATTAATGTTTGGAAGGAACGAAACATAAGTTAAGTTATACTTCTTGAATGTAGTAGGTGCGTTGCCACCATTTTTAATGTACACACCAACTTACAAATATTAGGACCCATTTTCAAAAAATGTATCATGGAACCATTATTCCTAGAGAGGACAACTCTGGTAAGTGCCAAATCAAGATAGAAAAAGTATTTTATAAATGTTACACATATATGTGGTTTAATAAGTTTACAAAATAAATGCAACTTTTGTTTTAAAGTATAAGTTATGTTTCTTTTAAACAAACATCATGATTTGTTGTAAGCAGTTTTATTATTTTTGCATATTGTTGTAAGGAGATGTGACAAGTAGTATCACAACCAAGTTGCAGCATTAACACCTTTTGGTAATCGATAAGAAAAAAATAAGTAGAGGCATTACGATAGTGGTCATCATCTCAGATATGATCCTAACAAAAATACATAATGATATATGTAGTAGACTACTTTTGACATGAGGTTCATGTTAATAACTACATTAAAGACTTCTAAGTGACAATGTTTTCTTTAAAAATGTGTTCATGATAATTAATCTTTATGAGGATAAAAGAAAAATAAAATTTCCATTGCAATTATGAAAATCTCTGAGCACTCACTAGTGAAAGTGAGGATCAACTACCAACCCTTACATGCATACTATTATGATAATGATTATGGTGCATTTAAGGAAAATGATAAAATTACAATTTATTGCTTATAAAAATGAATGTATGTATTGTTTCATATGATAACGAAAGAATGTAAAAGGTGGGGTTTGTCCCTGAAGATGACAATAGAATGTATTAAAAATACATTGAAAGAACCCCTTTAGATGTTAAAGATAAACAATCACTGAAATGGATAAATGATGATTGAGTTATGTCATTATTGAATTAAGATTATTGCGAGCAATGATTAGTTAGTATGGCATGAATAACTATTAAACTTATACACATGAATCAATTTTGATTGAGGATTATTATAAGTTGTAAAAAAAATGATTGTGGTATTTCACTTCATGTTTTTGATCTATGGTACCAATATGCTGTTGACTTTGAGGTTGATTGGATCCTTACCATAATTGTTATCGATACTTACACACTAATGATAAGTTTTTGTTTTATATGAATAAATGTTTGCATATGCTTTTATGCATGATAATATTGTATGCAAGAAAATAGAATGATTGTGAAAGTGAATACTTTTTTAGAAATGCATACATATGATTACATATGATTGCAAGTTCTTGAAGGTTACAAAGAACTTGGATCATGATACAATAATGTTTTGAAACTGAATGATTCAATGGCTCTACCAAATGATAGAACTAGGAGTAATCAGATGATGATGATTACTTTGGTGATGTTGGTTGGTATGCATTAATGATTGTTGATTAGATGGATATGCATAAATGAAATGACATGTTGCATGAGTTAGAAACTATGAGAATGTTAATGGTGAAAGTATTCTTTCCTTAACTATTGTTTTGGAAAAGAAACCTTGTGGAAAAATCCATTTAACATCTAGAGGATGCATATTTTGTAGGAATTTATAGGGTAAGTTCCTCAGACAGAACACCAAAGGACACCGCTCACAAACAGATCGCAGATCAATACACCAATATTTTTGACGTGGTTAAAACCCTCAAAGAGGGAAACAGTCCACTGCCTGAGCCAACGCGGCCACTTCAGGCAATTTATTAATAAAAGAATGAAATTTTACATAAGCTTCTCTCATGAACAGTTAACCTACAAACGACCCTCCATGCTCTTTAAATAGAGATCATGGACCAATCGGGTGTTAAGCCACGGATCAAGTGTCGGTAATACCGAGGAGAGAATGAACCGTCGGATCACTACATATCGTGACCATCGGATTGTAAGTTACAAAAGTACATAGTAAAGAAACACACTTTACCTAACTCTACACTAGACCAAGTTATACTTCACTATTTCCTATGTGTCAGAATATCCTAACATATTTACTTGTTATATTACTTTTAATGCATAAAAAATGGTTTATGGAAAATAAGAGGACTAATACCTTTCCACATTGTTAAAATATTGAGAACATAAATGCATCTAAAAGTGAAATGCATCTTGAATATATTTGACAAATGTTTTGTTCATAATAGTATTTTGTAGAAGGTATGGTTTTATTAAAAAATAATTTTGGTATGTGTGAAACTAAAATGACTAAAAGACAAAAGGAAGCTTAGTTTCCAAATTTTTTACATGAAGCAATCAATAGGTAATATCTTTAACCAAAATAAAAGGGAAAGTTAATAACTCCGATAAAAAAGATACAAGCACAGTTATCTTAGCTCGAGGTTGAGCTTGAAATTGAAGAGATTGAACAACGAGAGATGGATAATAAGAAGAGGCATTTAATTGTCACTCTATAAAGGAAAAACTAGTGTGTTGAGGTATAAACTTTATATATATTTCTTTCTACTCCCCACATGAAAGACAATCGATAAGATCTAAGCTACCAAGTTTTAATAGCTTGTAAGTGTTGGCATTATGGCTCAGTTGTTTTTTTTCATTGATGTAAACATGGTAGCATGTGATTTAGAGTCATGTATATGCACATGGTGAGTTGGTATAGATATTGGGCTTGATGATTGGGTGCAAGTGCTAGTGAGATGGTACTTATATTTTGCATCGGTTTCACACCTTAGCTTAGTGGTTGCATCTATTAGTGCAGGTGTTGGAGAAGATTTGGAGCAATTTGATGGCTCACGTGTTAGTGCAGTTATTGGCTGGCATTCAATTCAACCTAGTTTAACTTGTGATGATGTTAGTGATGTGTAAGTGGTTTATTCAAGTGTTGCAGAGGTTACAGTGGTTTGGTGAGGACATACTAATGATGATCAAGGTATGGAAGACGCTTGGGTAGATTTTGAGCAAAGAATATTTGTTTTTTGTTGTCCTCTACCACAGTCGCTTGCATGGCAGTGTTGTGGGGGAAACTAAAAGTCCCAGTTGATGGCTGGCAGTGTTATGGGAGCGACTACAATCTAATTGTCGCAGGATTTTTCGTACGACCGAAAGATAACACGGAATTTACTCTGCATTCCCCACGCACATCGGGTGTTTATTTGTTTTTCCATCTTGTCTTGTTTGGGACTCATCATGTAAAGGTCGAAAAGAGGATATTAAACTTCTAGAAGATAGTTAAAAGACAATATTCATTGGTAAGTGAAGTTAATGGCTAGATTGAATCAAAAAGAAATGAATCAAACTACTTAAAACATATGAACAAAGCTCCACTACAGAATTGTAAGTATTGATTTAACCATTACAAAAGATTACAAATAGATGGAGATCATGAGGTTATTGGTTGATTCACTTGAGAAGCAAATGTGAGCTTGAAGAGTGTGTGAGAGAAGAGTGGTTTGTGCAAGCTAAGAAGGGAATACTGCAAAACCTATTCGATAGTTCATAGCGGTAGGACATAGCATCAAAAGTGTGATTCAACCAATATTTTATGCAGTAGTATGTTGATGTATGATTCAATGAGTTTTGCAAAATGGTTTCAATGAGTTTGTCATGTTTTTTTGAGCCTATATTTCTATAGGTTGTTGTCTTGTTCTAGTTGAGTGGTTCAGATTGACTCTAGTCTAAAAAAGAATGAAATGAGGCTCACATAGAAGAGAAGAGTGGGGACTCTAGCAAATTCAATACAAAGAACATATTTCTTCATGAGTTCAATTGGAGTTGGGCGAGACTTGTTGGTCGTGGTGGCTTCTAGAAAATGAGTTCCGTAGAGTCATTAGATGAGGATCAGATTACTTCATGAGTCCAATTGGTGTTGGGCAAGGCTCATTGGTCATGGTGGCTTCCAAAACTTGGATGTCTGTAGAGTTGTGAGATGAGGATGAAAGTTCATACTAATAGTCACCATATGTATTTCCTATGTAACTGAATTGCTTGACAATTAATATAATTATTTGAGCAATGTAGCAGCAACAAGGGTGGTTTTTGACCTAAAGGGAGTTTTCCACCATAAGTATCTTGTGTCCTCTTGTGACAAGGTATTATCGCAAGTTTGTTAAGAATTATGGGAGAATAGCAGCACCTCTAACAACATTATTGAAGGAAGATGCATTTTCATGGATTCCAAAAGCAACAAAGGTCGTCGAACATCTTAAAGAGGCAATGTGCCAAGCACCGATGTTAGATACACCAGAATTCACAAGAACCTTTATTGTGGAATGTGATGCTTCAAGAAATGGAATTGGTGCTGTTTTAATGCAAGATGAAAGACCCATTGCTTTCGAAAGTCGTCCAATCAAGGGAAAGTATTTACACAAAGCTATTTATGAGAAGAAAATGTTGGAAATACTACATGCACTTAAGAAATGGAGACCCTATCTAATGGGAAGACACTTCAAGGAAAAAATGGATCATGATAGTCTTAAATACTTTTTAGAACAAAGATTATCCTGAAGAGAAAAAAAAATGGGTCACAAAGATGTTGGGTTATGAATTTGAAATCAACTACAAAAAAGGGAAGCAAAATGTTGTGGCAGATGCACTCTCAAGAAAGGATGAGGATGTGGAAGCATTATTGTGCACCATTTCTATTATCCAACCCGATTGGATAAACGAAGCAAGGGAGGAATGGAAGAATGACGAAGAAGTGTGGGCACTTATTCGAAACTTACGACAAGATTCCAGTATATCTGATACATTTAGCTAGAAAAATGATTTGTTATGGTACCAAGATCGCTCATACCTCTATAAGAATTCCCAACTCAAACAAAAGATTCTTATGGAATTGCACACTTCTCCCTTAGGAGGGCACTCATGACTTTCAAAAACTTACCATAGGGTTAAGAAGGAATTTTTTTGGGATGGCCTTAAATCAGATATTCAAAAGTTTGTGAAAGAATGTTTGGTTTTCCAACAAAATAAAGTTGAAACAATTAAGACCCCAGGTCTATTACAACCTTTATCCATTCCAAGCCAACGTTGGGAGGAGGTTTCAATGGATTTTATCATAGGTTTATCCAAGTCTGAAGGAAAGAGTGTCATCATGCTGGTAGTTGACAGACTTACCAAGTATCCACACTTTTGTGCATTATCACATCCATTTAAAGCCATACAGCTTCTACTGCATTTATGGAAACAATTCAAAAGCTACATGGAAACCCAAATATTATTGTAAGTGACAGAGATCCCATCTTCACTGAAAATTTTTGGACAGAATTATTTTCTTGTCTTGGTACTCAGTTAGCTCATAGCTCATCTTATCATCCTCAATTTGATGGGAAAACTAAGATAGTAAACAAATGTTTGGAAGGATATATTTGTTGCTTTATATCTGATAAAAAGACACAATGGGTCAAATGGTTTCCTCTGGCTGAATGGTGGTATAACACTTCCTTCCATACTACAGCAAAAATGACCCCATTTATGGCACTTTATGGATATCAGCCACCATCCATCACATCATATTTAAGAGAAAAT
>APFE030429617.1:5821-25278 GCA_000404065.3 Pinus taeda | reverse complement strand
AAAAGTATTCTATAGTTTTGTGATTGGTTTGGTAATCCCTCTGTCTAGATTTCCAGAGTAGTCTCTTTCATTCCTTTTCAGACTCCTTAAAGGAAAAGGTCCATGTGAGCACTTGTCACTTTAGACTCATTAAAAATTGAAGGCGACTAGAGTCATCTTTTGTTTTTTCTCGACCTTAAAAATTGAAAAAACAAGTTGTGTCAAAGCATCTAAAATTCATTTAATTAAGAATCATTTTCCCCTATTATTTTGAGTTGATCGAGTAATCCACAATCGTGGAAGAAAGTCAATCGAAACCCTGTTGTTCGCGGAGGTTCACGAGTCAACTGTCGTTGACTCTGGAAATGAAACTATTCCGGACAAAGCGAACTCGTTTGACCGGATCGAAGTCCCCTAGGTTGGTTGGAGCAAGTACTCTGACATCCTCAGAGACTCTGGTTACTCCTAACATTTCTGGTATCCCTGCCTCTACAGAAGAAATTCCGCAGCCACAAAAGGACATTACAACTGATCAAAATGTGACGGTAAACACTTCTATTTCTGAACCGGGTCCATCTACAGCTAATTCGGAAGGTGTTACTCCCCAAACATCAGTTGCTGCATAACCTATACCTTCTTCGGCACCAAAAATATTTTACGGACCTGACGGTCTACCACTTCCGCCTGGATTGATTGGCATAGAAGAGATTGTGGAGGATCCTCCATCTAATGCTCCATCGCAATTTGGGGCTGGGATCACCCTCTATCCTTCTTCATCAGAAGTTAGTCTCGCGCCATCGGAAGTTCCTGAAGAATATCTAAGGAATCTTTTGGATAGACTAAATATGTTTGAACAACCGTCGACATCTAGGACTGTGTCATCCAACATAGCAGCGGTATAACTTCCTACTGCTACTCTGAGAATGTTCGCCAGCATGCCATCTGTCCCAACTAGCTCTCAATCGCTGGATGGAATCCATCCAGGGGCTGTTTCGACAGTATGGATTGTTCCCATTTGTTCGTCTGGAACAATATCTGGAATCTCTTATGTTGAGTCTCAACAAATTGATCCTTCTCAGTGTCAATTTAGGAAATCCAGTCCGCAAAGGCAAATCATTCCTTTGAGCACTGGATTACTACTGTATGGAGGGCAGTACACCCTTTCATTGTCTCCTACGGGAGGACAACATACGAGAGTTCACAATAGAATTCAGGGTATGCTGGAATTACATGTAGCGGATGGGTGCCAATATTGCCTCAACAACCAAGAGTTGTATACTCGATGCAACAAAGTTTACCTATGTCAAATATCCCCACTACGCCGGCTATTGTGACGGTGTCGCAAGTGCAAGTGTTGCCTGTTGTATGCCAACCTTAGGTTCCTCAGTTCGTAATACAACAACCTCTTGTCCCTGCGATGCAACCACAATCACCGACTAGTGGAATGACCCAGGTTCAAACGGGGACCGTTACCCCTCATCTTGGTCAAACAATCAGTACTGGACAACAGCTCATGGCTTCGCAACCATGGCTAGTACAATATCAACAACCACAATTCCAACAAGCTTACCAAGGATTTGAGCAACAAGTCTTTGCAAGTAATGGGAAGCCGTACATTCAAAACAGTCAACATCAATCATATCGTAATGGTCATGCCCATCCATCTTACCAAAGTTACCAACATCAAATGCATTATGCTGGTATGCAAAGACCAACTGCTCAGGCAATTCCATCTTATCCTGGGTATGCTTCACTGAGCCTGAATCAACAGTTTCCTTTCGTGGCGACTTTAGAGTTACCAGATCTAAATCGACTAACGAACGATCCTGCCTATGCCCCTTGGTGGCCAGCAATTCCACATAAACTTCCATCAGATATTCCTAAATTTAATAGAAATATGGGTGAAGACCCATCGAATCATGTGATGACTTTTCATTTGTGGTGTTCATCAAACACTCTCAACGATGATTCAGTTAGTCTTCGCCTTTTTCAGTGAACGTTAACTGGTTAGGCAACAAAATGGTATATCGAACTGCCTAGAGCTTCGTTTGATAACTTTAGTACCCTAGCCACAACCTTTTTAACCCATTTTCAGTTACCCATAAGGTATGAAATGGGAACAAAGCTTCTTACCAATTTCAAACAAACGACGGCCACTCACATATCCAATCATATTCATGAGTGGCGACGTCGTCGTAGAATGGTAAAAGCATATGTTCCTGATTAGCTGTTGGCTGAATGGTTTATTAAGTCATTGTTACCTTCTATTACAGAAGATGTGGCAAAGGGAGGAGTCATCACTGAAGAGCAAGTTATTGCTCATGCACAATATCTAGACTTGATATATACACAGTCTAGCATAATCTACAATAAAATCCCTGATGCTCCTAGACCAGAATTTTCCGTTCCTCCCCCTCCTAAATCAAATAAAGACTCTCATGCTAGTGATGGCGTGATCGGTACGACTAGCACGAAAACCGTAAAGGCTACGTCAAAGAAGGCCCATATGGTTTCAAGTCAAAATGAGAATGAAGAACTTCTCGCCTCAGAAGTAAATGCCATGTCGACTGACAAAGGCAAAGAACCCAAGCAAGTAGGAGGTAAGAAGAAAAAGAAAGGAAAGAAGAAGAAATAGGAGGATTCATCTCCTGAAAAATCTTCTGCAAACCCTTCTACAGATAGGAAACCAAATCATCCATGCTTTATATGTGATAAGGATCATTGGACGAGAGAGTGTCCATATAAAGCTTAGAAAATTCTTCAAGAGTTCAAAAACCTCGGCAGTATTGACTGATCCGTTTCAGAATCCATGAACAAATCTGGTTGCTAGTGACAATGCTTCCCCGTCCTAAGTGCTAATGTTGTCTGTTTTGAAGCAGCTAAATGATGCTTTGATATCGACAAGGAATAAAGATTATGGGAATCCACAGATGTTGAACATCAAGGATAATGATCAACCTAGTAGTTTTACAACAAATTCAACCGAAGTTGTGCCACCCATCACCCCTGAACTAACAATAAAACTGCCAAAGGGAGTAGTACAAAAATCGATGTTTAATCCTCGTGCTAGAGCAGCACACCATTATAATATAGTGGAGGATCTGGCCCAATCGCCATCCGATATGTCGACACTTGAGGTACTGCAAAATTTCCCCTCCCAAAGGCAGGCTTTATTGTCAGTGATAGGTGGGATTGACTCGACGGATTCCAATATTGTGTCCTTTAATCACAAAGGATATGACCGTTAGTTACCAGCTCAACTAGCTTTCCTTATTCAAGTGAAAGCCCTCAATAAAACTGTTCATCGAACAATTATTGATGAGGGGGCATCTACATGTATTATGTCGATGAGTTGCTGGAAAAATTTAGGATCTCCACCCTTGTCGAGATCGTTGATGACATTAAAAGCATTTGATGGACGAACATACACCCCATATGGGATATTAAGTAACTTGCAAGTCGAACTGGGGGGCAAAACATTAGAAATTGATGTTAAAGTTATCGACGGAAACCTCGATTACAACATCCTACTGGGAAGGCCCTAGATATATGCTATGGCTATCGTTGTGTCAACGTACTTCAGGAAGGTTTCATTTCCCTTCCAAGGAGGAATTACGGTCGTCGACCAACAAACATTTCTACCCAACAGTTCACAAGTTACGGGAAGCATTCCAATGATCCATGGAAGCCCTCATTCACTTCAAAGTATCAGAGTAGGCCTACTAAAAGACCCTACATTAATGGGGACTTTTTCCCTACCACCTCCAATCAATTTGGAAGAAGTGGCAACAGTGGGAACCTGCAATATGATATATTCTATTCAAAAGATGTCCGAAAACGATATTAACATGGATCGTCTACAGGTATTGCCTACAAGCCCAATAGAAATATTGTAGCAATCAGTGTCTTTGGCATGGGAGGCAAACCCGAATCAACGCTCATGAAGCGTATGGATAGATAGGTCTAAGGAATATGGCACCCCTTCAGATCCCTGGTCGCAAGTACATTCTACAGACAAATTAATTGTTCAGTCAATGATGATTGACGGGGCACCGTGGGAATATTACCACCATCGTTCCCATCTTCTGGATTGTAAGGAGGATCATTCCAGTGACCTTGATCATCCCTCAGTTTTTGACTTTCTGTCAAATACTGTAAATACGGTGGATTCCAAGCAAAAACTGTCCAATATTGAGGAGATTATTGCCATAAATATCTCGACGAAAACAAATGTTGTAGAGAATATTCATGTCGGCAAATCTTGTTCTCTTTCAGAACTAGAAGTATATTACACTCTCTTTCACGAGTTTAGAGATGTCTTTGCTTGGTCATATGATGAAATGCCAGGCATTGACTCAAGCATAGTTGAACATGAAATTAAGATGTATCCAGATCTCAAACCAGTACGAAAATGGCTCCGGCAGGTGCACCCCAAGAAAGCCGCTGCCATCAAGGCGGAAGTTGAAAAACTCCTCCATGCTGGTTTTATTTTCCTAGTTCCTCTTATTGATTGGGTATTGAATATTGTTCCTATGATGAAAAAATAAGGAATGATTACAGTGTGCATCGATTATAGGGATGTAAATCAAGCTTATCCGAAAGACAACTACCCTACACCCTTCATTGACCAGATAATTGATGAATGTGCTGGATGTGAAATCTTTTCATTTATGGATGGATTTTCCGGGTATAATCAAATAAATATCCGCCCACAGGACCAGTCAAAGACTGCCTTTATTTGTGCATGGGGCACATTCGCGTATCGCAAGCTACCCTTTGGTTTAAAGAACGCAGGGGCAACATTTCAGAGGGCAATGAATTATGCCTTCCATGACATCATGAACATCATTCAACCATATCTCAACGATCTTCCGGCTCATTCGCGAAAGCGGACCGATCATCCATAGCATTTAAGAACAATATTTCTACATTGCTGACACTACAAGATACGCCTCAATCCACACAAATGTGTGTTTTATGTCAGTTCTGGTCGTTTACTTGGCTTTGTCGTCTCAAAAGACGGGATTCGTCTCGACCCATGTAAGGTTCAGGCAATCATCGATTTGCCTCCACCTTCAAATAAACTTCAGATCCAAAAACTCCAAGGGAAAGCAAACTTTCTGAGAAGGTTCATTCCAAATTACGCTGAACTTGCTAAAGGTTATACTCGTCTGTTGAAAAAAGAAGTACCCTTCATCTGGGATCAGGGCGCGCAAGCTTCCTTTGATGCTTTAAAGGAATCCCTAATAAAAGCATCATTAATGTATGCTCCTGATTATCAAAAAGACTTTAACCTGTATCTGGCTGCAATGGATACGACCATAGAAATGGTTTTAGTTCAAGAAGACGATGGAATTGAACATCCAATATATTATTTAAGTCGAAACTTAAATGATACATAAATAAAGTACTCCTACGTTGAAAAGCTATCTCTCGCAACTGTTCAAGTGATACAGAGATTTCGACACTATTTCCTCTTCAGAAAAACTAACATTTTGTCAGATTGTAACCCCATGACTTATATATTGTCGCGACAGTTTCTGGGGGGAAAATATTCAAAATGGATAGCGATTTTACAAGAGTTTGATATGGAATTCAAAAAATCCAAATTGAAGAAAGCCCTGGTTTTCGCGGAGTTACTATGAAATCTCCCATCATCGTCCAACGATGCAACATCCGAGGAAGCGATTGTTGAGGAGGTAAATCCCCTCTGCGGATAGAGGCGATCCCTACTAGCCCAGATCGGGTCTAGCAACAATCATACAATGCTACCACGCAAGTTCCTAATTGCAAATTAATGACCAATGATGAGGGCCTACCTGGATTCCAACGCTAGTGCTTGTAGAAGAGTTGACGCTCCCGTTCCTTTGCTCCGGCAGATCATGATCCCCATTATCTCCATGAATGGACACCTGCACATACAAATAATGACACAAACACAAGCATAAAATCCAATAGATGCAACTATATATCAGTCAGAAAGGATATAACTCATCATTATCACAAAGAACAATAAGAGTGGAACCATAACAATAGTCGTTTATTAATGATAAACAAAGAAGAATACAACCATAGTTTCGACGTCAAATCCTCCTTTGGCTAGGTGATCAACAACACATGTCTTGCAAAGATTTGTTGGGAATAGGAACAAGCTTCTCTCTCCTTGGTTATGGGAGAAGAATCTCCTTACTTAGATTTGGCCTTATGGGAATGAAGAAGGCTCTTGCAGCATGAAGCTCTTGGTAACTTCACAATTCTCAATCTTTGGAACTAGCTTGCCTAAGGAAAATGGACAAGCTTTTATAGATGGAGGAAGGGGAGTTGGGATCATCCACAATATTCATGGGATTGGATTTATCACTAACGAAGCTTCCATGAGAGGTGGCAAACCACTTCCCCTCTATGGAGATTCAAAGCCAAACCACCCAACTCAAGATAGATTCAGTCCAGGAGTTGGTTAGGATGAATATTCCACTGTTGGTTTGTTAAAAAACATCACCCATTATGGCTGGTGCGAGTGCGACTCTATGACAGAGCGTCAACTGGCGTGCCCTCTTTAGAGGATTTCCCCCATTGCCGTGAGTGCTGCACTATGAAACCGCGCCAATGAAAAAATGGTTGTTTTTATGGGTTTTTTGTAGGAGATGTCTTCAGGGCAAATGAAGTTCATGTTCAGGGGAATGTAATTCATGTGTTTTCAGGTCATGTCACTTCTCGTAGGTCCCTGAATGAGTCCTCCAAGATGCGGGAGAAGGGGTAACAGGGACGGTGACAAATTGCTGTGTAACAGATGCCCCCTAAAGCATGAGGCTCGAGAGAGAGAGAGGGGTGAAATGGTTTACAAGAACATGTCCAACCGAAAACACTGCCACCGGAAAACCTATGCGGAAAAGTAAAACTGATATCTCAAGTACATGATATATGTGGTATGGGTGCAGCCATCCATAGCAGAGTGCATAAAAATCTAGATCCAAGGTATGTACGCAACCATCCAGCAAGGATCGATAAATAGACTCAGGCATGGTCACAGCCATCCAATGAATGAGTCATGTAATAATCATAATAATCCACAAAATCGCAACCTGGATCCCTACAGACAAAATCCAGGGTCTGGCGCTCCATCTCAACCCGAACAAAGTACAAGTTCAAGCATGCGAATATGGGAGTCGAAGTCGAACATGCAGGAACATCATCTGATTACCAGTCAATGATGAAAACTGTTAACAGATGCGAGAGGTACCACCAATAATGACAATGGCCCTCAAGGTACTATAGGTACGATCTACGGCGTGCGAATCAGTGAGCCGGCGTCGAACACCCGTAGAATCGTTCAATCGGAGGTCAATGATGAAAACCTCACGTCGAACATGAAGAACCTTCCATTGAGGAATGCAGGCTCCAAGGCACCTGAAGGGAGTCTCTAGGTCAACTTCCTGGATAATGAGCTGAAGTCGACAGGAAGCGACCTTGATCGAAGGTGGGCCATAGTGTTTCCCACATCATCGACGTGAGACAGAGAAGGATAATATGTTTTGTGAATCAGGATTATGTGAGTCATCAGAGGGAGGTTGATTATTTCGCAGAGGTCAACTTTTCTTGAACATATCAGCGGCATGATAGGGGACTTGGCAGTATTTGACATCAAATGATCAGAGGTCATGGTGACAAGGCAACGAGCAGATGAAAGGTCAAACAGGATCACCCAAACCCACGGAAGCAAGTGAAAAATGAGATGCAATGGCCCCACCCAGACACGAATGCAGACAAGTGCCATATTCAAGAGCGACATATTGCCGACACGACAATGATTCTGGTTCCATTTTCTGCACCATTTCTGGTGAGTACCTCGGTTATTTTTGATGACAAGCTTGATGGGGATAGCATATGCTTGTAAAGTGTCATTTTGACGGAATCCAATGTCATCAAGTTTTAACGAGTCTTACAAAGGAAGAACTCAACGTCTTTTCATGTTTAGAGAGTTTGAAAAGACAGCGGAAAAGTAAACTCCAAGGGTGTCCTTTTTCGTAAAGTTGTGTCTCTCGAGCCCGAAAAAGTATAAAACAATTCTTGAAAGAACCGCCTGACCATTACGATCGAGGAGTACTTTTCATGATTAGTGATCTCGACTTGAAAAAGTAAAAAAGCGATCAGAACCACATCGTTTCGTAACCGTTAACGAACCTGAAACGACAATGGCCCGACGATCTTTTCGTCTTTACATGGTCGGGAAAGAGTTTAAAGACGACCACCTCTCATTTACATTTAGCGAGTCGAGAGGAATAAATCGGCATTCTTTTCATGTTTAGAGAGTCAAAAAAGAGTAGAAAGATGACTCCGTAATGACTTTTTCGTGTATTTACCGAGTCCGAAAAAGTATAAAATACAACTCGTTTCACCGTCTAAGTCGCATAAAAACTTGTCGCTGCGCAAAACAAGTGTAAAATCCATTTTTGATAGCAATATACTAAAATATTGTTAAAAAATGACTTTTAAAAACCTATTTTGAGTTAAAAAGCCATAAATATGTCAAAATGGTAAAAACTAAATTTACTTTTTACTTTTACCTCATTGGAGAGTGACAGTAGTGCTTTTGGTGTGGAATCTTTGGATGACAATTGCGACAAATCCGTGTGACCATTTGGAGCGCTGCCAGTTCCAGGTAAGAGGTACCTTCTCATACTCCATTTTAGTCCATTTTTTAGTCGTTTTTGCTTGCTCCATCGACCTTCGGGGGGAGAATTTGAAAAACTAGGGTTGCGCCCATTAGCGCGGGTGTCGGGCACGGACCCACGCCAATGGGTGTGACTGTTTTAAAAACAGTCATGCCAACGACCGAGCACATCCTTTTTTCAAATTTTAACATTTTAAATGCAATTTCACTCCATTTCTTAGGTTACCAGAGATCTAATTAATGTTTTTTTTGATCTTGTGGCTGTAGGGAAATGAACAAAATGGTAATCCAATGGAAGGAAAGGGAGCATGATAGAGTGGACGAATTGGCCATAGCAGACGAAGATTGCATGGAAGCCCTTAGGAATTGCGGGCTAAAAAAATACTTCCTCACGCCTTACCTACGAGCTCAACCGGAGCTCTTACAGTACTTTATCAATCTTTGGGACAAACACGAGCAAGTGTTCCATATATGAGATCAAGTCTTGGAACTGGATGTATCCGACGTCTACTTCATCACAGGACTGTCGCGCAGAGGACCGGTGCCCCTATTGATGTGTAGCAGGCCATCTGGTGAGAAGATGGGGGAGGTGATGGCGCGGGTGTGCCTAGGGGCACAATTCAGATCCAGAGGTTCAAAGGTGGATATCACCACTATTTAGGATGTAACACTCAAAGCGGTGTTATTTACCATCACCCGAGCTGCAGGGGCACAGGCACCCCACGAGGCAACAAAGAACCAGCTTATATTGGTCACAGAGTGTCTAAATCTGACTATCTTTGATTGGGCGATAGCGGTGACTACCAACATGAAGAGGCAACTTACAAAAGGTAAGCGAGGCAAACTACAACAGTTTGGGTATGGTTCTATTCTGGTGATGTTCATTTTGGAACGGTTACCAATCTTTCAGGGCCAAGGGGCCTTCGTACCTGATCCGGTGCCTCGAGAGCCGAGAATGGTTCGTTGGGCAGCGATGATGCCTAGAGGGGGGGAGGCCAGCAAATGTCTTGGAGGCCAAAGTTTTTTGGGTGGCTCCGCCGCCAGTTTATTGTGGTTGAGAATTGGCCGTATGCAGGGACTGACTTCACAGGTGATCCTGATCTCCCACTGCCAGAGGGAGAGGATTGGGATGAGGAGTTAGGCATGACCGCTTTTTGATTTTGTTTGTTATGATTTTTTTTGTTGTTAATACATGTTTGTTCTAACACCGATTATATGTATATGCAGACGTTGGCCCAGAGTGACCAGCCGGCATGTCTCCTATCTCGAGGAGAAACTAGCTTGCAGCGGACCCTTAGGAGGAGGGTGCCGAGGGGGGAGAACTTATCCAAAACCTTGAGGGTATCGCTCGAGGGATTCCGTATTATGCTCGGCTAGCAGATGTCTCGTTAGCGTACCAGAGAGACACAGTGGGGGTGCCCAGTCGCATCCATCGTCTCTTGAGACGCCTAGTGTGAGCAGTGACGTGCTATCATGAGCACTATAGGGATTAGCCATCTAGGCTTTATTTTCATGCATATTTTTTGAGAGACATGTTGTCTCCAGATGTATTAAGACAAACATGTATTATTTTTTGATGATGCACGCTGTGCAAACATTTGGACATACATATATATATTATATATATATAATTATATTTTATATATATAGATTATGTTATGGTTATTGTGTTTTATGCTTCTTATGCTATTTTAAATTACATGTTATGCAAATGTTTGTCCAATACATAATTGGCTAATGCATCAGTTAACGTATTAAATCGTCTTGGAATATGTTGATATGTGATGAAATCAAAATCCCTTTCTAACAACTTAACACGTATATATAACCTTAAAATCCAATGGTCTCTGACGGAATATCGCCCATTGAGCTAGTGGACGACAAGCTGAGCGTCCAAGTTCACAACCAATGTTCGAATACTAAGATTAATCGCCTTGGCTAGTAACTCAATCATAGCACTATACTCAACAGCATTGTTCATGGTACAACCTAGACAAACCCCTTGAAGGTCTACTAGCTCACCATGAGGATCGTAGATCAGCCATGCCGCAGAGGACAAGTTGCGCATACTGTGGGAGGCACCATCAGTGAAACCAATGTAAGGCGAACCAGACATCTGTCCAAGAAGCAAAAGGACACAATAAGCGGCAATCACGCCGACACACCAAGACAAAAACATGAAAACATGCACACACAACACACTTGCTAAAGCACACGTATGTACAAAAAATAGAGTGCCTGGAATTCATGCATAATACTTTTCAAGTAAAGCCCATTCCGGGGCTTATCCAAGGGATTCCCTTCATAGTCAATCAGCTCGTAGGCCCCTTTTTGCAAAACTCTCTTTACAATGTAAGGTCCATGCCACATGGGCTCGAATTTCCCTGCCCCCAACTTATCATTGGCTTGATTGTAGAGCAGGACTAAATCTCCCTCAACAAAAGAACGAGGATGAACAGTGTGACCGAAGTGAGTTTTCACTCACTTATTCTGTGCTTCGATAGCTAAATAGGCTACTCGACGAGTCTCATCTAGCCGCTCCAGGTAAAGAAGATGTTCTTCTACCGGAGTAGTGTCAGGGAGTAATTCGACGACTAATTTTAACGAAGGGATCTCACACTCGATGGGAAGGGTAGCCTCCAGTCCATAAAACAATTGGAAAGGAGTGAAACCAGTGACATCCTTCACCGAGATTTGGTAGGCCCACAAGGCAGAGAACATCATCAAGTGCCAGTTGGACTTATGCATGCCAATGGTTCATTGAAGCATCGTAACTAGAACCTTGTTGACGGCTTCTACTTGGCCATTAGCCTGAGGATAGTATGGAGTCAAACTATCATGCTGTAGGCCTAACTGGGTTGTAATCTCAGTCATCATATGATTACGGAAATGCTTGCCGTGATCAGTGACGATGGCTTGAGGGACTCTGAACGGTGAGATAACATGATTAAATAAAAACTGCGCCGCGGTGTGACCGTCTTCAGACAATGTGGGCATCTCCTTGGCCCATTTTGTGAAGTAATCAATGGAAATGATGATATACCCATGTCCCCCGGCCGAGCAAGGGTTACAGGTCATATAATCGATGCCCCATTTTGCAAAAGGGCCAACGGTAACAACGGGGTGCAGTGGAGTGGGAGGCGCACGCATCTTCCGTTGGTAGATTTGGCACTCATGACAAGAGCAGACGACAAGAATACAATCCTTAAATATGGAGGGCCAAAATTAACTAGTGTGGAGGATTTTCTGTGCAGTAGCATATCCGGACATGTGACCACCACAGGTGCCAGAATGGCAGTCATTTAAAACTCTCTCAGCTTCCTCGAGAGTTAAGCATCGACGGAGAATAGAATCAATGCCGATACGGTACAGGGTGTCCCCAATAATGCGATATGGTTGAGATTGATGGCGAATCCGTCGTCGAGCATCCTTAGATGTCTCAGGACGAAAAGAGGATGTCTATAAATAGACAATGTTATCCCTGTACCAGGGATCGAGGGTGCTAATTAAAAAGAGGGTTTCATCTGGAATATGGTCCTCTAGCCGAGAGGGTGTGGTAAGAGATGGCAAAGAGCACAATAATTCAGCGAAGACAAGGGATTTCTTGGACTTGGCAGTAGTGAATTCCTAGTCAATGTCTTGGAGGATAACAATCCACTTTGAGTACTTGCCCCCCAGTAGCTGATGTGACAAGATGTACGTCATTGGGCTGCAATCAGAGATCACTGTCTTAATGCGCAACAAGATATAATGGCAGAAGCGTTGGATGACACAAATGGCGGCCAATGCCAACTTCTCGATGTGAGCATATCGAGATTCAATATCTAATAAATTGCGGCTGAGATAATAAATGACGTGTTCAGTGCCATCATCATCATCTTGAACGAGAACCATGCCAATAGTGGTATCGGCAGCGGCCAGATACAAAGTGTAATCACGATGGTAATTAGGAGGACGCAACAAAGGCACAGAAACAAGGAGAGCCTTGAGATGCTCAAAGGACTCTTGAGCGGCGACATCCCATCGAAATGGGGTGACTCGCTTTAGTAACCGCGTAAAACCTTTGGCCACCTCGGCATAGTTTGGAATGAAGCGTCGTAAAAAATTCACTTTACCCTGCAAGCTTTGCGATTGCTGCAAGGAAGCAGGGGGAGGAAGATTCAGAATGGCCTCGACTTTAAGGGGATCCAGACGGATGCCCTATCGGGAAATGATGAACCCGAGAAGTCTGCCAGACTCTAGACAGAAGAAACACTTATGCGGGTTGAGCCGAATACGGTAGTGTCGACAGCGAAGAAAGATTTCGCGGAGATGAGCGGGATGGTCTTGATGTATAGCTGAATGAGTTGGTAGATCATCGAGGTAAGGTTGCATGTTGTGTCGAATATCATGGAATGTATAAGACATCGCGCATTGGAAGGTAGCACCAACGTTCTTCAAACCGAAAGGGAGCTTTTTGTAAGCGAAAGTGCCCCATGGACAGATAAAGGCAGTTTTGTGTTGATCAGCTGGCGCAATATTAATCTGGTTATAACCAGAGAAACCATCCATAAACGAGTATATCTCACTTCCGGCATACTCATCAATGAGCTGGTCAGTGAAGGGTGTGGGGTAGTTATCCTTGGGACAGGCTCGATTGATATCACGGTAATCAACACAGACCCTGATGGTACCCTGATTTTTATCCACAAGGATGATATTGGAAACCCAATCTGTGAGTGGGATGGGGTAGATAAAACCAGCGTTGAGAAGCTTTTTGACTTCCGCTTTAATGGCCGCAGCCTTTCGAGGGTGCAAGGGGCGTAAACGCTGTCGAACATGCTTAGCTCCCGGATACGTGGGTATCTCATGCACCACAATGCTTGGGTCGATGCCGGACATTTCTTCGTAAGACCAAGAAAAGATGTCACGAAACTCACGAAAAAGACCAATATAAAGCTGAATTTCCTCAGGAGTACAAGTTACTCCAATATAGATATGCTCGACAATCCTTGGTTTAACAGAGATGTCGATCGGTTGGGTTTGCGTGATGTTTCCCATGTTCCCTTCAGAGGACACTTGATATACTTGGATGGGTGTCTGAAGGGGTTGTACGGGGAGACGACGAGCAAACCGCTCGAGATAGGCAAGAATTTCCCGATGGGTAGGGAGGAACGAGGAACGATGGTGAAGATTGGACCAAGGGGGTTCCTCGAGAGACATAGTCTCTATAATGGCTTCATCAGAAGGAAATGTTTCCTTTAAAGGATCCGAAGAAGCATAGTCTCCAAGCCGAGGGGAATGAGTATACGAGTCAAGAGCTCTGCTCAAAGAAGCAGTTTCAGGAGGAGGAGCCAATATAGAAACAATCTCGACGTAGTTGAGCTCGACGGGACTCAACAACATCTCATCGCCCCATGATTCTATCTGGTCAATGGGGGGAAGAACCCAAGGATCAGAACGAACCGAAATCATATTGACAGAAGCGACGTTCGGAGGCGGGAGTGAAAAGACACCCATGAGGGTAGGATCTTTAAAGAGCCCAGCTCCCACACTCTCTAATGGAATAGAGGTATGCTCCGCAAATGGCACGTTGCCTTTGGAAGAGGAAGCGAAGAAAGAGAGCTAGTCTACTGTGACAATTTTCCCCTGATGAGGGAAACGAATGACATGAAAAAGAGATGAAGCCACGGCTCGCATGGCATATGTCCAGCTCCGGCCCAAAAGGAGGTTGTAATTAAGATTAGCATCAACGACTTCAACTTCCACTTTGACAGTCTTCCCGTCCAAAGTAATAGGAAAGCGTTGGAGGATACCGTAAGGGCGAGACTCTCTCCCGTCAAAGGCTTCCAAGGTTGTAGGAGACTCACTCAAAGTAGGAGAACCAATAGCCTTCCAACAAGCAACATACATAATGCAAGTTGAAGCGCCTTCATCAATAACCGTATGATGAATCATTTTAGAATTGATGATGACCTGGATAAGGAAGGCAATCTGGTGAGGCAGTCTCGGTACATGGCTCTCGAGATCAAAAGTAATCAAATTCGAGTCGGCCGGGTCGATGCCACTGATGGCCGATAGCAAGGACTTCCTCTGCAGGGGGGCAGCTCTGAAGAACTTCTAGAGCGGACATAGTTGACAGAGCCTGAGCTAAGTCCTCAACGATGCTGTAGTGTTGAGCAGCACGGGCATTAGGGTTGTAAGCAGATCTCCGGAGTACACCTTTAGGAGGGGGTCAAATAGGCATCTCAGTGCTAGGTCTCTCGATATGGAGCGGACCAGAACTGGGCGGAGGAGCACTTGAGGGAACCTCAGGCTCTTTCCCGGTAGGTGACAGATATTCTTTCGCTTGAGTAGTAATGTGAATGGGAATCGTTCCAGCCATGAACACTTGAGAACCAAAGGGAGAAGAAGATGAGGATGGGTCAGCCACCATTTCCATTTGCTATGAGGGGAAAGGTTCTTTCAACACCACAGGAGTCCCAGGAGCACCTTTCAATAAGCAACTAACTTCGGACCGCCTTGGGCAGTCTTTGGTATAGTGATCCTCGTCACAGATAAGACAAGGATACTTGGGTTTACGTTTGGCTCCTTCCTCCGGTGGAGGTTTAAGGGAGTCCTGCTTGGGTTGATCAGATTTATTTTTCCCTTTTCCCTTCTTTTTCCCTTTCGAGGCTTTATCTGCCGTGGTGGACTGGATGGCGTTAACCTCAGAAGTATTTCTAGAACTAGACACAGTTTGAGAAGTATTTTCGCTCGAAGCATTCGACTTTTGCTTCCCAGGGTTCACAGAAGATTTCTTAGAGGACGGATTTACAGATCCAATGACATCGTCAACTGATGGCTTTGGCGGAGTTTTGGATGTTCCGAGCCTCGGGGCATCAGGAAAATAATCATATAGGGTACCAGACTGGGAATAAACCAAGTCAAGGTACTGAGCATGCACAATAGCCCGCTCTTCAGTTACACATGCCCCTATAGCAATGTCCCGTGCGATCGCAGGGACAAAGGAGGTTGTAAACCAATAGGTCAGGAGCTGGTTAGGAATCCAGAATTTAATCAAACAACGATGCCATATCCATTCACGTATATGATCGGAGATGTGCATGGCCGTGTCCTGTTTAAGAGACGTGAGTAGATGCGTTCCTGTGTCATACCGAATTGGCAACTGAAAAGAAGTTAAAAATGCCATTGCCAACGAGTTAAAATCTTGAAAGGATCTGCAAGTTAGCTCAATATACCACTTAGCAGCAGAGCCAGTGAGATTCCTTTGAAAAAGGCAGAGCTGGATTGAATCGTCAAGCCACGAATTTGACGAACACCAGAGATGATAAGTCATAATGTGGACTTGGGGGTCTTCTCCAGCTTTGCCATCGATTTTGGGACAATCACCGGGAATCTTGGTTGGAACTGGTGGCCAGAATGGATTATGAAGGATAGGATCATTAGTCAATTTCGACACATCCGACAGTTCCAATGTTGCTAAGAAGGGTAACTGAGGATTGAAGGACATCTGTGGCCGTGGATAAGGGGTAGCACCAAGGTTCCAACTAGTTGTTGGTTTCCCCCATTGATTTTGTCTGGATGGACCTGGCCCATTGGGGTTCTGTCCATAGGGATTTTGTCCATAGGGGTTATAGCCATAACTGGTCGGCTGACCCTGGATTTTCCCCCCAGCACTCCATTGATTACCAACTTGACCTGCAGGAGCAACATACTGTTGCTGGTAATTCTGATAAGGAGTCACCTACATTTGTTGATAATTTTGGTACGGGGCAAACTGAGCTTGCCCCTGGGATTGCTGGAAACCATAAGGTTTTTGGGCTCCATATTGAGCCTGGGGACCAGGCTGCGCTTGATAAGAAGGTTGAGACTAAAACCCAACTTGCATCTGATGACTAGTTTGGGTCTTGGGCCCAGCCTGGGGCTGGAAACTGGGTGGAGCTTGAGAAGCAATAACCATTTGCATGCCCAGTTGAGTAGGCCCAAAAAGATGTCCTTGAGAGGATTGGGGTTGGGCCATCTGGCTAGAAGGTTGTCCTGGTTGAGCTTCAGATTGACCCACTTTCCCAGAAGGTTGAGCTTGCTGGGTGTTGGGTTGTCCTTGCACAACCGAGGGTTTTCTTGATGGAATAGATGGCTGAGCGGACTGGACGGTTGGTTGTCCTTGAGGTTGACCAACTTGTCTAGACGGTTGACCAGAATGGATAGTGGGTTGGCCTTGCTGTATGTAAGGCTGACCACCCTACTCAGAAGGGTACCCCTGCTCGATCCCAGGTTGTCCTTGTTGCATATAAGGTTGTCCTCGATTCCCAGAGGGTTGACTGGAAGGTTATCCCTGTTGGACCCCAGGTTGTCCTTGTTGCATATAAGGTTGTCCTGGATTTCTAGAGGGTTGCCCAAGATAAGTGAAAGATGGACCACCATAGGTCGAAGGTTTTCCCTGAAAGGGTTGTCCTTGCGGGCCTCCAGGTTGCCCTGGATAAGATTGCCCGTAATACTACTGCCCATAAGAAGGCTACGTGTAAGACGGTTGACCTTGATAAGGTGGTCCTTGATAAGGCGGTCCTTGATCCGAAAGGGGTGCTTAGCCACCACCGTATCGAGTGGTACCCCAGGCAACATTTACCGGGACTGAGACCTCAACCGCAGGCTGAGATGGCAAGGATCCAATATAAAGATGATGCCCTACAGGGTCATAGTAACGAACTGGACCTTGTGCACCCGAATTCTGGACGGCTTGCAAATACTGATCGTATGCCCCCCTGCTGGAATGGAACCAGAAGAAGGTGGGGCACTAAGTGTATTATCGACAACTCCCAATGCAGGTACCGACTGGCCACTATTTACCGAACCGTGGGACGGACCAGCAACAGTAGTTACAATCGAGGATGCCGTAGTGGCACTAACAACAGGCGCTGAAGAAGCTACACAAACAATTGGAATAGTTGGGACTGATGTGACAATTGTATTGTGAATTTGAGGAATAAAAGATCCAGAAGTGGGAGTGATGTTGTGATCCCACATGGTACCCGAGGAAGAGTTCCTAGAACCCATAACATCCCTCAAAGACCTATAGCGTAAGGGCAACGTGACACTGAGAGGGGTGACACTGAAGGGTGGGGTTACGATCGAGATAGGAGTTTCGACACTCGTCACAACGGGTGTTTCACTCATGATGGGAGATGTGTCATCCATATCAGAGGAAGACATTGGGACCGAAACACCAGTAGGAGTAAAAGGAGTATCCTCTTCGGAAGGCTCCCAAACAGGGTTCCAATGTAGATCATCAAAATTGTCTTCTGGAGCGCGGGAGTTCAGCGGTTGGATACTCGGAATAACAAGGAGAGTAACACTACCAATCGGTGTCTCAGGAGTAGCAGAAGAAGGAGACCCTTGGTCACTAGGGACGGGAGACGGGATCGATGATTCCGCTAGGATGTTTCAATTCAAAAAATCCTAGACAAACTAATGAGAAAGGACCCTACTCAAACTAACGCAAACAAGATCTAATAGGGTAAATGTGAACGTGGCCGAACAAATTTTAAGACACAAGGACATAACTTGACCTTTTCATCTTTAAAGAGTCGAGAAAAGGACAAAAAGATGACTCTAGTTGCCTTCGAATGTTTAATGAGCTCGAAGTGACAAATGCTCAAATGAGCCTTTTATTTTAGGGAGTCCGAAAAGGATCAAAAGTGACTACTCTGGAGAACTAGGCAAAAGGTTTACCAGACAATCCGTAAAACTGCAGATACACCTTGGCAATCATATGAAAACCAAGGACTTTCTGTATGACAGTCAATCTTCCCGAATGCTGTGTTCGGTGTGTTACGGGTCGTAAGGCGGTAGACACAACTTCCTAGGGATAAATGATGATAACCTAGTGGGGTATCCCCATATAATCGACGGTATGTGGGAGCACAAGTCCGTACTAGACCACTATTGAGTCACAAAAGGGGGAATCACCCAACCTTGAGTGGAAACAACAGTGACTAGGTTTAATGACGCCGGAGCACGTCTCTAGCCTAGAGCTCTAAAAAGTGTGCGTTATGTTCCAATGCATTGTTAGATTCATTCAGTTCATTTTAAAGTTGATCTTGTATTATGTTTCAGTTTTTAGGCCTTACCATATGTAATGTCTCAAAATTTCCTAAATGCAAACTATATGCCACAATATGTCATTTCATTCAATGAATGCTAGCTACGAGAGAGTTTGAGAGCTTTCACACAAATTAAATGATTGCAAACCAACGAAGAATATCTCTAATGCAGCTAATGTAAATTAACAAACTTTTCTTCAAGGTCACTAATCACTAATAACAATGAAAATCTCTAATTCTCATTAACTAATGCAAAGCAAAAGATATTTTTTCTTTTATGTTGATGGAAAAATGGACTAAACAAACTTTGAGAAATGATAACAAACAAATTCTACTCAATACAAGCACATTCAGATCTCTAAATCACAAAGCAATCCTTCAAAGAACGAGAAAAGTCCCAAAGACGCAAATGAGCCGTGTAATCTAGGCCCAAAGTGAAACAAAGCGGAATTCAAGTGAAAAAGAGGCAAGTCACTCAAATAACGCAATAAAATGATTAACAACCACTAAAGGAGTGCAAGGGATCGATCAGAGAGTAGACTGGACCAATAGAAGACCAAAAACACCTAAGGAAGGCTCGACACACAAAGCCAATATATGCCCTAGGGCTAGAAACGTGAAATCGATAGAAAAAGGCAAACACCCAAAGGGTAAAGATCAAAGCCAATCAAACAAGACTCCAACACACTCAAGTAGTAAAAAAAGGGTACCCAGAACAAAAACCA
>APFE030429615.1:14190-31289 GCA_000404065.3 Pinus taeda | reverse complement strand
AATAGTAAATAACCAAAATAACAAATAATAATAAAAATAAAATAAGAAATTTATCAAAAATTAGCATGCCGACACATGGAGAGTGGGCATGTGGCATGCAGACACATGGAGGTGTGCATGTGGTTTCCCATCCAATGTTTTGCCCTATTTAAGGAATGATGAGGAGGATGGAAGGGGGGATCCTTCTGATGTTCTGTCTTCATTCTCTTTGGAGAGTATTGAGACTTAGGAATACTGGCAGTAGTCGTTGATTGAGGGCTCGGGGGTGGCCAGTTGTGGCAGAATCCTACACAATTGAGCCTACGGTTGGGAGGAGAGTCGTCCCCAAAACCATGTTGCGGTAAGCCTACTTCATGCACAGGTAAGCTCAGGTAAGCACTCTTCATTGTTTGAATTTAATGTTAATAAGTTAATTAGATGTTGATTTTAGGCTGTTACACCTGACCAACATTTCATCTTCATCTATTTTCCTATTTTCTTAGTATTCATTTCCAGATTGCTATGGCTGATGAATAACATATTTTTTTGAATCAACCAAGCTTTTCACTTAAATGAATATTTGCAACGTTCATGAAATAATTAAGGCAAACATGAACACCCTATTTTTGTCCTTTAACAATGCACTCAATAGCATCACATGGATTACTCCGCTCGAGAACATACAACAATGACTCAGGCCAAATTCCTTCCAAAACATTTTGATTTGCCAAAGGTAGTGAGGATGATACTGCAACTTCCTCCCTACCATGAAATGCTTGGTGTTTATGTGTCAGAGAAAATAAAAATTTGCAACTGAATATAAACTAGATGGACAAAATAACTTGCAACATATCTTTGTATGATTTTAGGGCAGTAGCCTTATGATTTCCAAAAAACAACCTTTGAAAAGCATTTAATGCATTATTGAAAATATCTTCAACTGATCACTATTGTCCACATAGCTTGATATCATGCGGGCCCCCCATGTGTTGGAAATATGTGATTTCCATCGAATTAGATAATGAAAAACATTCAATATATTGTATTGCAATAATAATATATCGCACACCATTGGAATGTAAACTTTTTTATCGCCTTCAATGTATGGATGTGTCAACTAGTATGATTTTACTCTCCTTCCACCATGCATATCGTGTGCTTGACAATTTAATGCAACCACATGTTGATACTCTAGCATTTGATATAAAAGACTCTGATGTGATAGCAACATATGATAGCTTACAACATAGGAAAGAGTCATTAATCACTGACAATTGTGGCATATCTGTAATAAATTTTTCTATTTCATGAGTGGTATTCTATTCATTGCTTGGTGTATTGCTCTCGATCAAAGTGTCGAGAGGCTCATATGATTTGATAATAATAATAGGTTTCAATAGTTACATTTACTAAAACTCACCAATACATATTCAAATATCTTTGCATGCAAAGTCTATCTCTCCACTAGTCATCAAAGTAATTCTTATTTGAGGTTTAATTTATTTCATTGGAAATTGAGATCCATCTTCTCATATCTTTAATGAAGTGAAGAGTTACTTCCCTTCCAAGACCTATGTGCACTATGGATTTGTCGATAGTGCTCCCTTTGGACACAAACTAAAACTATGATAATTGTTCATTCTCTTAGCCTTGCACACGTTACCCATGAGGATACTGAATTGACGGACTTGATGACTACAGCTCGTATCAATAATTCATATGAATGAATATGTTCCTTCTGTGCCATTAGATGTTCCTTATTGTTTGGTGTAATCACTCCAAGTCGTGCATATAAACGTATAATGTAAGTTAGACCACTTGCATCACATATGATAATATTTTATCATTTTAGCACTAATATTTTAGATGCATACATGTACACACATGCTCTACAAAACATCTATATGTTTTGTTGAAGGTTTTGGACCCAACAACATTCATGGGATCTCTTCGATATAAATTCCCAACTAGACCTCAAACCATTTGGAGTAGGAGTCCCAACAATGGGGTCTTAATGATGTGCCTTAGTTGAAAATACGTATAGAGTGGTGCTCCGTGTCTTTGGTGAGAAAAAGTGTGTGACCATGTAGAAATTCAAGTGTGATGCGTGACGGTTCCAACTCATTAACGGAAAATGAAGTGCACCCCTTAGAAGCATATAATAGTATGCATCTTGGAAGGAACACACGAGCATAATGACATCACATGAACTAAGATGCAAAATAGTCCACAAGTTAAGGTGACGAATTAATACATCAACATGCATCCAACAAGATTCATACAAATGTAAATTAAATAGTTCATAAACATATGTGTAAGTTAAATAACATACATTGCAAATACAACAAGAATAGTCCTACTATATTCACAACATATGCATGAAACCATGTCGGCTCTGATTTTTATTAAAAGTGAAAGTTCCAATCATACATACACCATTGACGAACCATTTTCCCCAATAGTGGAACGTAAAGTCAACAACACCTACTCCTCCAAAGAAGTATACTCCATTTATGCTATGAATAATCCAAGGCTCTCAGAATAATCCCAATCTCTACCTAAGCTTAAGACTAGCCAAAAGCTTGGATCCCAAAATCCTGTTACATGAGTTATGAGGATATATTTATAACAAAGAGGGGTGACTCTTCACATACGCCTTTGTGACTCTTGGACTCCCCTCATGAATCTTCAAATTCTTTACAAAATGACTCATTACATTACATTATGACTCTTCAGATTCCAATATGGACACTTGGAATTTCACTTTTAAAAATAATTACAAATAATATTACATTTTCCACTCATACCCATATGAGACAAAATAGGGTAGAAACAACTTGACAGCCTAAGAAGACAAAACATTATGATTCTTGAATTTGGGAAAAATCTAGCGCATTAACTTCTACTTGATTCTTCTCGGTCACATATTGATGCCAAGCTTGGTATTGTGCAATGACATCCCCAAACTGTGTGATGGTGTCTACCTAGAAGCAGACTCTAGCTTCCATAGCATCCGGCTATAATGATTTGGAACAATTCTAAACTTCTTTATCAAGTAGGAGAAACATTGTTCTAATCTAGATAGGACCACCGATGTAGTTCTTCATGTTCTTCTCGTTCAAATCCAAATCCTCCTTGATGTCAATATGTCTTAGCTCCTTCAAGTACTATTCAATCTCCTTCCTAACCTGGTGTTTGCATTTAGATTCGGTGAGTAAGACAACTGATGGGATCTTGTGCATTCTCAGCATGAAATCCAAACTGTTTTATAACCGTACATATAAGGCCTAAATATTCCCAATGAATGAGGTGAGTTTCTTGTTGTTCTAAATCAACATATGAACTCTTGCTTTCTCTAGCTCTTCCTCCAGCTTCATTTTCTTTACCAAGTTAAGTGGTGCCCCTTTGTATTGCATTGTCCATTCCTGCATGGAGGTGGAGGTAGATTTCACATTCCTAAGAGTTTTAACAAAGTCTTTTCTTTGTTGTTGCAAGCCATGCAAGTGGAAAAGTGCCTTATGTATGAACATGAGCTCCTCATAGAGGTCTCGCATGGTCTCTCCAAGTGTTGATACCTCACCAAGAATAGCTACTCTCATTTCCTCCAAGTAGACCTATGTGGAAGTTGCATTTTTTGTTGTTGCACAGAGATGTTCCATCTCTTACTAAGCAGCCTATAAGTTCTATACCAATTACTTATCCTCGGCTGTCAAATACGAAGGGTTTGATCTTGCTGCACCCACAAAGACCAAGTTGGTTTTGGAAATGGCATTTGGATTCATGTTGGTGTCTTCCAATATCACCCTCTCTCTAATGAATGCAAGTGATGCATGATCATTAGAAAAATGATTTCTCTATGCTTGTACAATCCTCTTCTGGAGTTCGTCATATGAAAAATTGTACACATCCATTACCAAATCATCATCAAGAGGAACTATGTCCCCTTCCTTGCTTGGGCATAACTCTATGGCTGGAGGTGATGGAGATTGAATGGTGACCTCTGGTGCACTGGGCATCAGGTCAACATCCTCATCTCTTGGCTCTGGTTCCAACTCCATGTTTGCAACTTCAATCAAGTATTCAATCTATTGAGCAAGTTCTCGATCCTCCATCAGTTTCCTCTCCCACTTTGTTGTTGGTGGTTTTTTTCTTGCTATTCAACTTGAATTGGCATTGTTTCTCCTGCCATTGTGCCTTTCCTTTCTTCTTCTTCCTGATTCTGCTTCTCCTCTTGTTCTCTCCTCCTTTGTTCCCATTCTTCCCTCAGTTATTGTTCTTATTTCTGTACCCTCAATTCTAATTCTTGCAAGCTCTATTTTTCTCTCTTCCTCTGCTCTTCTCTTTATACCCTCTTCTTCCTCTTTTATTTTGGTGCCAAAGTTGCTTGCATGAGAATTGGATCCGCTTTCATATTGTAGTTTTTTTCTCCCTCTGTACTGTCAGCAACCTTTCTCTTTCCCTTATCTTGTACTAGGTTGCTTCCTTCTGCTATTGTTGCTTCTAGAGTTGTTTCCCTTTACAAAGTGGCCTATGAAGTCCTTGGTATACTGACTGGCTCATGGGACTTGGAATAAGTGTAGCAATTCCTCCATGGATCCTCCTATCGCCAATGAAATGTCTCGTTGAGTCGCTGAAAGTAAATTCTCACACATTAGTTTTCACAAATTCAATGGGCATCATATAGAATAAAATCTCAAGTACCGAATCCAAACTTCACTATCTCCTTTCCCTCGGTATCTACGATTTTCAAGTTCTTTATCTTCTATAATCCAATTTATATAGGAAGGGTCGGCTAGGGTGCTTTCTTCTTCCTATACAAAGCTATTGATAACCTTGTCGTGAGATGACATGACACTTCTTTAATGACAAGATTATCGGTGGTATACCTGGGAAAAACATGCAATGACTTCTCTCCACCAAACACTCTAAGGAAGATGCCACCCAATGAGGCAAACCAATCTGTGATCTCTGTTATTGCCTCCATTTCTCCATGTGAAATGCAAAGCAGTTTTTCGTCAAAGATTAGATTGTAAAGTTGTATGATGAAATGGTCAGTTGGTTGTTCCATTACTCCTCAATGATTACAATCCCAAAGTGTTTTAAAATAAATATGCACGGTAGTTTCTTGTGGTGTCCATGTCTAGTTCCAAGAATATGATTCTGTGCAAAAATTACATCTAGTGAATATCCAAACATATAAAACGTTGCTTTCTCTCCCTTGGGAGGATCCTGGGCTTGTGCTACATGGGCTCTCAACTGCTGAGCCAACAAATCTAACAAGTTGAATGACTTCCCCTTGTTCACCACTTGGTTCAATAATATCTCCCACCCTTCAAGAAAGTTTTATGTGCTCTGTTGATCGTAGATTCTACAAGCTAAGATAACCAAGATTTGGTGAGAATTCTTGAGAGACTTTGTCTTGTATAAATGCGTGGGTATATGACAAAATATTTATGGCTCTTTCACCCAATATTTGACAATATCTCTTGTGCTCACATAGTTGTTGGTGGCATAGAAGTATGAGTCCATGAGCTTTACTGGCTTTGGGAAGATGATACATACGCTGATAATATTATGCCAAAAAGGTAGCAAGCTTTTATTTGATGGCATTGCTCAATGTAGTGGTCTTCTCATCAATCTGTGAAATAGTCCAGCTGATCATATCTATATGTGGGAAGACTGGATATTTGTATGCAACCTTGTGTAATCCTGACTGTCAGAAGATGAGATAAACATGTCGGTCCTCTAGATCTTCCTCGAGGTTATTTGATGAAAGAGTTTCATTAGCTTGCTTCCATGTTAGAGTTGACTCATTTTATATAAATATTTGAGTGTCCACATATACTGGCAAGTTTACTGGCATTTATTCAACTACTTCCCCAGTACTGCTTTCAGTGGTCTATTTTGAAGCAACACTCTTTGGTGCCATGGTAACAGTGAATGATGGAGAGAACTGCTCAACAACTATGGTACATGTGACACAGGAAAGACACTCATGGCAAGAAAACATTATCATTTTTCAAATCTAACTTCAAAGCATGATCAATTAGAAAATTGGGTAACTAGTGAGAGGGATTGCATAGTTTTAATCAACAAGCAAGGGAGACTGGTCATGGGAACTATTCACTACATTGTCCCAGCAGCCAAGGGTGCAGACTAAGACATAAGACTACGCAATGCGCAGTTCATCTAAGGCAATTAACTAGAAGAGGTTGTACATTGCATGGTCTCAGTAGCCAAGGAAGAAAACTAAGCCCTTGAACTATCCAATGCACAGTTGAGCTAGCCTGTACTATACATTGCATAGTCTCAAAGGCTAAGCTCTTGAATTGAGCCTTAGGATTGTGCAGTGCCCAGAAAAGTGAAAAATGGCCAAGGAAAGTGAAGATCTTCCCATTGGAAGTGTGGAAAATGAGCGAATCTAAGTGATGATGTGAGATTCAGTGCATATATGACTAAGTATGAATGAATCAATGTAGATAAAGTGCATAAACTAAACAAATGAGAATAAAAATAAATATATGAGGAGAGTTTCCGCAATGGTGACCATCGGTGCAAAAACAAAGAAAGTGATGTGACACTTGTGAAATGCAAACAACAACTAGAAAAAAACCTTCTACAAGCTAAAATAAGGTAAAACTCCAACAACCATGAAGAGAAATAATCAAAACAATACTCACACAAGTGGAACAACATAAAGCGATAAAATAAGAGGAAAAAGGTGATAAAAGTGAAACTCACCCAAAAATGTGACGATGACTGCACCGAAGTTTCCTTGATCTCCCCAGGAATGCTACATATCCAAGATAGAATGTGAAAATTAGCTCTATAGGCATCAATTAAATATATTTGAGTGAATTAGGGTTTATGGGGCACACACCTAAAATCAAGGAAAAAGTGATACTTGGCAGAAGTTTCTAAAAATAGAAAATGTGCCTCCTTCAGGAAACTAAAAATAGATCCATATTTTTAAGGGATGCTTTTTCCTTTTAGCTTTTCTGGCTTTTTTCTTTTTCTGAGAAACTTTTCATGCACACTTCCATGAAAGATTACGCAATTCTGGGGAACTCGACAAATTTCTAGCTTAGTGCATCACGCAGTTTTCGATCTCAATGGAAGGATCGCATAATTTATGGGCTCAGTGTTGGGCTACCATACATGAATTCATAGTTTCTAAGCTCAAGGCAGAGCTGTCAGTCAATATTGTGTAGTTCCAATTATCAAGTATGTGCTTGCCCTCATGGATTGCATAGTTTTAGGAGGCAAGCCCAGAACTGTTGCAAGACCAAGTTCGGAGGTTATCTTGTGACTTAGAAATATCAGTTAAGTGTGAAAACAAGTTCACACAAGTAAATATGAAAAGGATAAGTCTCAATCAAAACATGAATACTCGATAGCAGTGTAAGATAAGCTCCTATTACTAGGTAGGAAGGCTCCAAAATTGAGGTGTAGGCAATATCTTGGAGGGTGGTTGTAGCCACTACAACACTGGCAACACACTTGTAGAACTCCAGCTCTCTGAATGAATATTGTCTCATGAAAAACAAGTCTAACTCTTCCAGAATTATTTTTCAGTGCATTGATTACCACATCTTCTTAACTTAGTTTGAGTTAATGGTATAATCCCTACCATTCTATTCATTGGTGACACATTAACCAAGCCAAGTCAAACTGAGTTGTTTCGATTGCGGATGAGTAGTATATAGATGCACAAGTAAAATAAATTGTCGGAGTCTTAGTTTTCATCTCTGGTGTTGCTCAGCTACCAACAGGCCTGGACAGCACCTCGATGGACTCACTTCAGGAACACAAACATTGCTCCGTTGCTAGCGAGCCTGGATAGTACCTTGGTCGAGTTGCTTTCTTCACCTCTCTATACAGGAATTGTTTCTCTTCTTTGACTCTTTATTTTATTTTTTCCATTTTTTCATTTTTTTGTGTTCATAGAACTATGCATAGGAGCTTGTTGATTTCATGGGGGAGAAGAGGAACCCCAACTTATTGAGAGAAGAAAAAGTTATTCCTTCAATGAATGATTTTAATATACATCTCTGACATACTTGTTAATTTTTTCCTCCCCTCCTTACTTTACTCGACTAAGTTGACAAGGATTAACCGAAAAGATAAAAGACTTATTAGAGTAGGAGGTACTAGTTAAAATTCAAACATCATGATTTCACTGCGATTTTCTCCGAAAATGAACGTATTTTCCATCAGAGTATCATCGACTAAAAGAATCCAAGATTCACGCAAAGAGAGGGAATAGACAGAAAACAAAGCATTGATAGTAGCACAAATTCCTCTTGGACTTTACCATGCTCACTTCATAAGCTAAACACGGTCTCATGCAGAAGATATCCTATAACTAAAAAGAAAACAGAAAAAACAAAAGAAGTAGAGCAAAAATAAAATCAAAGTAAAGAAAATAAAATAAAAACAAATAAGAAAAGAAAAACTATTCCTACTCCTAACCTAATAAAAGCATATCCCAGACTCATGTGAAGTGATACTTCCAATGTAGCCGCCAGTGCATTGGTTGGCCTATGTATGCAAAGGGAACGCATGTCAAGAAAGATACACGAGCATAATAATGCACAAGAAAAATAAGACAATGAAAACCAAAACGTTCAAAGTTTGAAAGTATACGCAGAGAAGTAAGAATGAAACACGCATGAGAGACATTCTAGGAATTCATTAGGGTGTTTAGATACACTATGAATCAAAGACATGCAAGAGAAAACTTTCGAACTGTGATGATGAGTGAACATAAACAAAGAAGAAAATTTTCATTTTGCAACAATGCTCGCCATGTATGACTCCTTCAATGATTGAGAGATATGATCATGTAATACAAATAGAGGATGTGAAAATTGTAAAATAGATTGATTTTCAATAGGTGCGATAGAGTGATGAGGAGCCTCAAAAGATTCAACATTATTTTATTCAGAAGTGGAATTGACCTCAAGACTACAAGAACTTGACATAAACATAAGATCGGGTTGAAGTGCCTCGACAACTTGGGGAAGTTCTGACTCATCAAAAGATGGATCATTGAAGACCAGTGGCTTAGAACGATTAATATCCGGAAAATCAGAATCATGACCAAATGAATCAATGAAAAGGTCACAACAACCATGATCATAAAGTTCAATATCACAAATAGAGGCATCCTCATGATTTTATGAATCGTAAAGAGGGAAATATTGAAAATAAGAAATTTCTCCCTCTAAGTTTTCAAAAAGATGAGATGAGAGGTTGGGATGATCTAGAATAGAAAATTTGTCCCTTCGCATCTTATGAAAAAATTACATCCCACGTAATTTGCAAATGATCAGAAGTAGTAACATCATCAGAAACTAAATTTCCACAAGATTCAACAAGAATGATAGAATCGTGGAAAATGTTAGGATGATGAGGGAGAGGTGCAGAAGGAAGAAATTCATCCTTCATTGGAGATTCTTGTTTAGGTATGGGCTCCCACACATAATCATCATAAATGATATCGTAAGTTGGCTTCTCAACACCTACTCCATCCAACACTTGATCCTCGTGAACATCAAAATAGAGATTTGAAACGGGTGAACGTAGAAACCCACAATCCAAAGGATCAAAGGGACCAAAGGATGTAGGACAAGGAGACAATACTTCATCTTAACCATCAAATTCACAGCCCAAATTCTGAGTGTGGGCTGGGAAAAGAAGGTGGTAGATCAAAAAATGAATTCTCAATCTCTCCAACCTTAGCCTATGGAACTATATTTGTTTGATGAGAAGGGGACAAAGGGTCACTTGGAACAACAACCTTTTCCACCACAAATTTAGAAGCTCTAATATTGTGTGTTGGGAGAGGTTCAAAAGATTCAAGCTCAAGTAGATTTTTTGAAATGTAAATAGGATAGGAATCTGTCTACCAAGAAAGACTAATCAACTTCATATTTAAGAAATTCGAAGGAAAAAATGATAAAATGATCGTGAAAACCTAAGTACATGCATAAGATTCTTTTTTCCATTTCAGAATTTTTTGGAACAGAGATTTATGACCATACATATCAAATGAAAAAAACAGGTTTTGGAAAAGTTGTTCGAAAGAGTGTATGGAAGCATTAGGAAATGTGTTACACCAATTCTGTGTGCACCCTTCAAACATGACAATGAACAACCTCCAAAGAAAAACCTCATAGTGGATGTTTTGTTTTATGCAGAAATCAAGAAAACGAGCAGTATGCTCAAATAAGGTTGTCTCACCCTTGCCATTCAATTTTAGATTTGACAAGTAATCAATGATTCTCGTCGGTACTTTCATATTTTTGTGTCTGGGAAAACATTTTGGGGTTATGATTTGGAGAGAAGTCATTAGAAGAGTGCGGAAATTAAAAACAGACTTCAAGGGCTCAACTTCTCATTTAGACCTCCTTCTAGCACTGGAAATGTTGACGATGTTGGACCCGCCAATATTCAGGAGATCTACCTAATATGAAGTCCCAACTAGGCCTCACACCGTTTGGAGTAGGAGTCGCAGCAATGAGTTGTTAATGATCTGCCTTGGCTGCAAATACACATATATTGGTGCACAATGTCTTTGGTGTGAACAAGTGTGTGACCCTACATAAAGTCAAGTGCGATGTATGAAGGTCCCAACACACGAAGGGGAAAGGAAGTGCGCCCCTTATAAACCTACAATAGTACGCATATTGGAAGGAACACACGAGCATAATGACATCACAAGAATTAACATGCAAAATAGTCCACAATTTAAGGTGATGAATTAATACATCAACATGCGTCCAACAAGATTCATACAAATTTGAACGAAATAGTTCATAATCATGTGTAATATAAATAACATACATTGCAAATAAAACAATAATAGTCCTACTATATTCACAACATATGCATGAAAGCGTGTCGGCTCTCAGTTTTATTAAAAGTGAAATTTCCAATCATACATACACCATTCATGAACCACTTGCCCCTATAGTGGAACGTGAATTCAACAACACTTGCTCCTCCAAAGAACTATACTCCCTATACACTACGGAGAAGTGAAGGAACTCACAAAAATCCGAAGCTCTACCTAAGCCTAAGCCTAGCCAAAATATTGGCTCTCAAAACCCTGTTACATGAGTTATGAGGATATATTATAACAAAGTGGGGTGACTCTTCACATACCCCTTTGTGACACTTGGACTCCCCTCATGACTCTTCAACTTCTTTACAAAATGATTCATTACATTACATTATGACTCTTCACATTCCAATATGGACACTTGGAAATTCACTTTTGAAAATAATTACAAATAATATTACATTTTCCACTCATACCCATATGAGACAAAATAAGGTAGAGACAACTTGACATCCTAACTAGACAAAACATTATGCTTCTTGAGTTTGGGAAAAATCTAGCTTAACAATTTCTACTAGATGCTTCTTGGTCACATATCGATGCCAAGCTTAGTATTGTGTAATGACATCCCCAAATTGCATGATGGTGTCTGCCTGGTAGCAGACTCTAGCCTCGATATAATCCAGGTACAATGATTTGGAACAAGTCTTAACTTATTTATCAAGCAGGAGAAACATTGTTATGATCTGGATAGGACCATCGATGTAGTTCTGCATGTTCTTCTTGTTCATCTCCAAATCCTCCTTGGTGGAAATCTATCTCAGCTACTCTAAGTACTCTTCAATATCCTACATGACCTAGTGTTTGCATTTAGCTTCGGTGAGTGCGCCAACTAATGGCATCTTATGTGATCTCACCATGAAATCCAAGTTGTTGTATAACTGTACATATGAGGCTTGAATATTCCCAATGAATGAGGTGAGTTGCTTGTTGTTCTCAATAACCATTTGAACTCTTGCATTCTCCATCTCTGCCAGCGACTTCATTTTTGTTATCAAGTTAAGTGTTTCCCGTTAGTATCAAATTTTTATTTCTACATGAGGGTGATGATGTATTTCACATTCCTAAAGCTTTTAACAAAGTCTCTTCTCTGTTGCTGCAAGCCATGCAAGTGGAAAATTGTTTTATGTACGGTGATGAACTCCTCATCAAGGTCCTTCATGGTCTCTCCATGTGTTGATACTTCAACAAGTATCGTTGCTCTCATTTCCTCCAAGTAGATCTTTGTGGAAGATGTGTTTTGCGCTTCTGTGTAGATTTGTTCTATCTCTTGTCTGATAGCCTATAATTTATGTACCAATTTCTTATTCTTGGCTGTCAAATACTGAGTGTTTTATCTCACTACATCCACAAAGGCCAAGTTGGCTTCAGAAATGGAATTTGGATTCCTAATGGTGTCTTCCACTATCACCCTCTTTCTAATGAATGCAAGTGATGCGCGATCATCCGAAAAGTGTTTTCTCTATGATTGTACAAGCCTCTTGTGGAGTTCATCACACAACAGATTGTACACATCCATTACCGAATCATCATTAAGAGGAACTATGCCCCTTCCTTGCTTGGAGCTAACACTACGTTTGGAGGTGGTGGAGACTAAAAGGTAACCTGTGGTGTGCTAGGAATTAGGTCAACATCCTCATCCTACGGATCTAGTTCCAACTCCATGTCAACAACTTCAATCTATTCTCCAATTTGTTTAGAAAGCTCCCCATCCTGCATCTATTGTTGGCTAGTTCTATTCTTGCTCTTAGACTTGAATCAGTGTTGTTTCTCTTGATATTGTTCCTTTCCTTTCTTCTTCTTCCTTCTCCTGCTTCTCATATTGTTCTCTCCTCCTTTGTTTCCATTCTTCCCTTAGTTCTTGTTCTATTTTCTATGCCCTCAGTTCTACTTCCTGCAAGCTTTATTTTTCTCTATTACTCCATTATGTGCTTTGTATCCTCTGCTTCCTCTTTGCTTCAACTGCCAAATTTTCTTCCATGAAGATTGGATCCGCTTTCAACTTATAGATTTTTTCTCCCTTTGTACTATCAGCAACCTTTTTCTTTCCCTTATCTTGTACCAAGTTACTGCCTTCTACTGTTGTTTCTTCTAGATTTTCGTCCCTCTATAGAGTGGCCTGTGAAGTCCCTGCTATACTAATAATCTCACAGGGTTTGGAGGAATTGTACTAATTTCTCCTTGGATCCTCCTTTTTCCAATGAAATGTCCCATTGTGTCGCTAAAAGTAAATTCTCAAATAGTGGTTTTCACAAATTCTACGGGGGTCATACAGATTAAAGTATCAAGTAACAAATGAAAACTTCACTACCTCCTTTCCCTCAGTAACTGCCACTTTCAATTTTTTTATCTTGTATAATCCAATTTACATAAGAAGGGTTGGCCAAGGAGCTTTCTTCTGCTTATGCAAAGTTACTAACAACCTTGTGGTGAGATCATATGACACTTCTTGCAAGACAAGCTTGTCGGTGGCATACCATGGAAAAACATGATGTGAATTCTCTCCACCGAGCACTCTAAGGAAGGTTCCACCCGATGAGGAAAACTAATCTATGATATCTGTTATGCCTCCATTTCTCCATGTGACATGCAAGGCAGTTCTTCTTCAAAGATCATCGTGTAAAGCGATAGGATGAAATGGTCAACTAGTTGTTTCGTTACTCCTCGATGACTGCAATCTGAAATATTTTTACAATAAATATGCACTAGATTTTCTCATGGTATCCATGTCCAATTCATTCCAGGAAACTAATTATGTGCATAGATTGCATCCAGTAAATACGCAGACATATAAAACCTTGCTTTCTCACCCTTGGGACAATATTAGGCTTGTGCTACATGGGCTCTCAACTAATGAGCCAACAAATCCTACCTGTTGAATGACTTCCCCTCGTTCACCACCTAGTTCAATAAGATTTCCCACCCTTTCAAAAAGTTCTTCGTGCTCTACTAACCATAGATTTGTCAAGATAAGATAACTAAGAGCTGGTAGGCCTTCTTGAGAGACTTTGCCTTGTATGAATGGGTGGGTGTCTATCAAAATTTTGATGGATATTTCACCCAAATTTTCCCAATATCTCTTGTGCTGACAAAGTTGTTGGTGGAATAGAAGTAAGAGTGCATGAGCTTTACTGGTTCGAGAAGATGATACATACGCTGAGAATCTTCTGCTAGAAAGTTAGCAAGGTTCTGTCTGTTGGCACTGCTTAATTTCATTGTCTTCTCATCAATGTGTGAAACAATCTATTTAATGATATATGCACATGGGAAGACTAGATATCAACATGCAACATTATGTAGTCCTGACTACTAGATGTTGAGATAAACTTATCGGTTCTCTAGATTTTCCTCGAGGTTCTTTGTTGAAAGAGTTTCATTAACTTGCTGCCATTTTAGTGTTGAATCCTTCTCTATAAACAACTGTGTCATCCTTTACTAGCAAGTATATTGTTGTTTTCTCAACTACTTCCCCAATACTTCTTTCAGTGGTCTCTTTTGAAGAAGCTCTCTTTGGTGCCATGGTAACATTGACTGGTGGAGATAAGCATTCAACAATTGTGGTACCTATGGGATAGAAAAGATAGTCATGGAAATCAAACATTAGGCTTATGCAAATCTAACTTGAAAGCATGATCAAGCAACAAACCAGGAAACTGGTGAGAGGGATTGCATAGTTGTGATCAACAATCAAGGGAGACTAGTCATGGGAACTATGCACTGCACAGTCCCAATATCCAAGGGTGCAACTTGAGGCTTGAGACTATGTAATATGCAATTCATCCTAGGTAGTTGATTTGGCAAAGATTGTGCATTGTGCAGTATCAGTGGCCAAGGAAGTAGATTGAGCCCTGGAATTGCACAATGCATAGTTGGGTGAGCTTGTAGTGTGCATTGTGTAGTCTCAGAGGCCAAGCTCTCAGCTTGAGCCTTAGGGTTGCACAGTTCCCAGCTAGGCAAAGTGAAAAATGGCCAAGTAAAGTGTATATATACCCATTGGAAGTGTGGAAAATGAGCATATCTAAGTGATGATGTGAGCTTGAGCGAAAATTTCACTAAGTATGAATGAACCAAAGTAGATCAAGTGTAGAAACTGAACAAATGGGAGGAACATCAAATATGTGAGGAGAACATGAATATGGTATTCCTAGTTTTGGGATCCATGGGAAAATATCTATGTATATTTGTTTAATGTCCTCGCCATTGTATATTTTTCTATTTTAAGAATTTGTTTGCAGGTAATTTCTCTACATGGTTAAAACCTACAAAAAAATGGTGAAAGGAAAATTTTTTGGTGGTATTGTAGCGACTATAGCACTAGGTTTGGTCCACCTAAAGGATTTAAACAATTATAAGAAGTAAATAGATAATTTCCATAAATTTCCCAGAAATATGAAGCTAACATCAAAGTTATCTCTTCAATGGAGATAATGGAAACCTTAAGTTTTTCTATGTATCAACACACCTTTCCATGTTATTGCTTATGTGAGGAATTGTTTACATAATGGGATGCCTATGATGCTAAGCATGCAAACACTGAGTTATCTAGTTCACATGGGTCATGAAAACATGCAATATTTATTTAAGCCTTGTGAGCTTTATGTTAGTTTTTTATGTTATGTTGAGTCAAATTTTGATAATAAATAGAGGATTAAACCTCTTAGAAAAGGTGTTTGGCTTCTACAGTGATTTCTTAAGGATTGTAGTGGAGGATTAATTCAAGTCTTAGTTCAAAAACTCCTCTTAGAGTCTACACATTTTGGATTATTGAATTATGTGCATCGAAACTTCATCATAAATTATTCTTCAATCATGTTATTGTTATAATTTTCTAGAAAAAATTGCAATATGATTAAAACTATCTTTAATATTGATTGAATTGCTAAATGTATTTATTAAATAGAAATTTTCTTAAAGAATAAATATATTCTAGGATTATTTCTGAATGTATCATGGTTAAGGTTTATCTCTTAATTAAGTTAGTTTCTTGGATATGATATGATAAACAATATGTTCCTTTGGAATTACTTATTCAAGAATTTAAAAGCTTTAGATAATTTTATTTACTACTACCATAGGTTACCCTTGGAAAATAATTCTTTGAAACTCTTTAGTTTAATTCTTTTATAAAGTAGATAATTATAGAACAACAAATTCATAGAAGGAGTGGAAAGAATATAATTAGAACACCTTTATGTTGTTATGGCAACACGAATATTCCAATTTAATTTGTCCTTGAATTAACTTGTGAATTAAAATCAAATTTAGTCACTACTTGGAAATAATTAATTAATTAATTTTAAATTAATTAATTGGAGAAATTCAAGTTAGAAGTCCTTCTGAAGTCGTGCAAGATTTATCCCTTAAATTAAGGAGATAAGATTGAGTTATATTTGAGTTGTAATTAAAAGTTAACTCAATTTACTGAGTTAAGTCCAGTTAAATTAGTTCCAAACTGTTTGAGGAACTAATAGTGAGTTAACAGTCAGTTGATGCATTAATACACTCAACTAGTGCTACTCCAGTTAACTGAATATTCCCTCATCAGAAACTCGTGCATGTCTATTATGAGAAAGACCCAATTGAGATTAATGTTCAAGGAAAGTGTACTATTAGTTGCATGTGTTTTCTCATGGAGAAAACTCATGCATGCAGTCAAGGATTCATCCTTGAGGATTGCGCAGTTTTGGAGGCTTGTTTTTCCACTTGGTAATAGGCTAATAATCCACAAGGAACAACACAAGGAAATAGGAGCTTGGAGGGCAGAGAGGAAGGCTAGAGAGAAACCAATATTGCATGTGAGCATCTGTGAGGATTGTACTGAGAGCTGGCTAGTTGTGATAGCTAAGGCTTTGTATAATTCCTATGTATTTCCACCATGTATGATAATACAATTGTGTGGGGTTTTTATCTTAGACTTTCCGCAAAGTATTTTCATGTGTATTGTGCCATTGATTCTTCTTCTTCTGGTTATATTGTTCAACTCGATCTTTAAGCTTCCGCAAATTGATAGTAGAAGTAGGTTATAGTATTCTGCTTTGATTTATATTACATTATCGGGTTAAGCTATCACAGATTTTCTACATGGTATTAGAGCTGTGAACAGTATATTGAGAAGAGAATTCGAAGTTTGAAGTTCGGGGTTGCAGGTGCAAATTGAATTCATATCATACTTCAAGGTTGGCCAATGGTGTTCTATGGCTTGAGACTCGAGTAT
>APFE030429615.1:1587-13012 GCA_000404065.3 Pinus taeda | reverse complement strand
CTTGGTATCGGTCGCGATGTTGGAGGACAAAGGCTATGATGTTGTATTTTGTAAAGGAAAGGCATTCCTAAGATACATAGCCACGGGTCAGACCAAGAGGATAGGGATTCGAGTGAAGAATCTCTATAAACTACAGGTAGATGATTGTGTAGCATTGAGTATGAAAGCAGAATTGGTGCAAATCCAAGACATTGGCGAGTTGTGTCATAGGTGGTTGGGCCATTTGCATCATGGGTCTTTGAAGATAATGTAGCAGATATCTACAAGACTTCCGAAAGGTAAACTTGATCAAGTTGACACATGCAAAGGTTGTATCTTTGGAAAATACACAAAGTCTTCCTTTCATGATCAAGACAGTTGAGCAGAGGCTATCTTAGAGCAAGTTCATACTAATTTGTGTGGACCATTCTCGACGAAATCCAAAGTGAAGCAAAGGTATTATGTGATTTTCATTGATGACTATTCTCGTAAATGCTGGATTTATTTCATGTAGAAGAAGGATCAAACCTTCATAAAGTTTTGTGAGTTCAAAGCTTTCGTTAAGAAAGAGTCAGGGAAGAAGATCAAGGCCTTGAGAAGCAACAACGGTGGAGAATATGTCTCTCAAGAGTTAAAGGACTTCTGTGTAGCGGAAGGAATTAAACGAGTGTTGACGACACCTCATAACCCACAGCAAAATGGGGTGGCTGAGAGGAAGAACAAAACTGTTGTAGGGTCAGCACGGGAAATGTTTCATGACCAAGACCTACCACTTCACTTGTGGGTTGAGGCATGCAACACAGCGGTCTATTTGTAGAATAGAAGCCTACATCGCATACTTGGGATGAAGACACTAGAGGAAGCTTTCTTCGATAAGAGATTAGATGTGGGTCACTTCAAGATCTTTGGCTCATTGGTATATTTCCATGTGACAAAGGATCCAAGGGAGAAGCTTGAGACAACATTAGAGTTGGGATGTTTGTGGGATACACTGATACACCTCACAACTATTGAGTGTACTTGCCTACCAGTCGGAGGACAGTGGTTCATACAGATCTCAAGTTTGATGAGCAAAAGGCCATGCAAGTTTCCCTTGAGAGGGAGCTCCAACTACAGGATGTGGAGGAATTGTTGGTTCCTAAGGAGGAGGAGCCTCAGATTGATGTGGAGCAACTGCATGTAGAGTTTCTAGGAGTGGAGAGATACACTCAAGCAAAGTCTTCTAGAGATTGACTGAAGCGCACAAGAGAAGCTAACAGATTGTTGGAGGATGCAAGAGAGAATGTGGGGGCACCATCTTCTCAGTACAGGCCGAGGAGGTCACCTGAGAGGTACACTGGATACATGGCCTTTGTTGGGGAATATGTTGAGACTGGGCCATCTTCCTTTGAGGAAGCAGTGCAACAGCCGATTTGGGTTGATGCTATGGTGGAGGAGTATGACTCCATAGTTCGTAACAGTGTTTGGGACATGGTTCCGAGACTAGAGAACAAGTCAGTTGTGAGTTCTCATTAGCTTTACAGGATAAAGAAAGCTATTGATGGTAGTGTGGAGAAGCATAAGGCAAGATTTGTTTCCCGTGGCTTTTCACAAGTCGAGGGGATTGACTATGATGAGAATTTTGCTCCTGTCACAAGGTACTCATCTATCATATCTATGTTGGCACTATCATCACAGATGGCTTGTAAGATCCATCAGATGGATGTGAATACTACATTCATAAATGACCAGATTGAGGAATAGGTGTACATAGAGTAGCCAGAAGGTTTTGAGACCTTTAATTGTGAGTCGCATGTGTACTGAATCAAGAGAGCATTGTACAGGTTGAAGCAAGCACCTCAAGCTTGGCACAGTAGGATAGACAACTACTTCACCGGGTTGGGCTTCACAAAGAGTGAAGCAGATGTGAACCTGTACCACATCGTGGTGAAAGGTAAGTTGTTGATCATTGTACTTTATGTTTATGATCTCATATTGACTGGTGATGATCAGTTGATTGTGTCTTGCAAGGAGGACCTTGCAAGAGAACTCAAGATGAAAGACATGGGTCTCATGCATTTCTTCCTTGGCATGGAAGTGTGGCAGAAGGATTGGGAGTTGTTTGTGTCTCAGGGAAAGTATGCGAACGAGATACTCAGGAGATTCCACATGGAGAAGTGCAAGCCCATGTAGACTCCTCTAGTAGGTAACTGGAGGAAGGATGTTGCTACTTTAAGAGAAGTGGTAGAGGCTGTTGTGTATAGGTAGCTTGTGGGTTCAATGTTGTACTTAATGAACACCTAACCAGATGTGTGCTATGTTGTGAACCGGCTAAGTCAAGTGATGGTTCAACCTACCAAGATGTTTTGTAAGGCGACAAAGCATATATTGGGATACCTCAGAGGCACATCTTAGTATGGATTATGGTATAGATAGATAGAGGGAGTGAAGCTATAGGGCTTCACTGATGCAGTGAGCAAGGATTCCATCAGATCAGAAGAGCACATCAGGAGGGATTTTCAACCTTGGGTCAGCAGTAGTTTCTTGGTATAGCAGAAAAGAGACGTCGGTTGCACTCAGCTCGCCAGAGGCATAATAGATGGCTACAAGTCAAGCAACATGTGAGGCCATCTGGATGCAGAAAATCCTAGTTGGTTTGTTTGATCAGAGGATGGATCCAACTCTGATCTATTATGATAATCAGATTTGTATCAAACTCTTTGAGAATCCAGTATTCCATGATAGGTCCAAACACATCGACATCTGGTATCATCATCTCAGAGACTCTGTAGCGAGAAGGATCATGTTGTTGCATTATATTTCAATAGAGGAGCAAGATGTTGACATTTTGACAAAGGCATTATCAAAGTGTAAATTTGAGTTCCATAGAGACAGGATCGGGGTGGAAACTAATCCCTTTCTTGTTGAGAGGGAGTGTTGAAATATGGCAACAAGAATATTCCAATTTAATTTGTCCTTGAATTAAATTGTGAATTAAAATCGAATTTAGTCTTAATAGCTACTTTGGAAATTAATTAATGTTAATTAATTTTAAATTAAATTAAGTTGGAGAACTTCAAGTTATAAGTCTTTCTGAAGTCATGCAAGATTTATCCCTTAAATTAAGGAGATAAGATTGAGTTATATTTGAGTTGTAATTAGTTAACTCAATTTACTGAGTTAAGTCCAGTTAAATTAGCTCCAAACTATTTGAGGAACTAATAGTGAGTTAACAGTTAGTTGATGCATTAATGCACTCAACTAGTGCTACTCCAGTTAACTGAAGATTCCCTCGTTAAACTCATCCATGTCTATTCTGAGAAAGACCCAGTTGAGATTAATGTTCAAGGACAGTGTACTATCAGTTGCATGTGTTTTCTCATGGAGAAAACTCATGCATGCAGTCAAGGCTTCATCCTTTGAGGATTTCATAGTTTTGAAGGCTTGTTTTTCCACTTGGTAATAGGTTAATCATCCACAAAGAACAGCGCAAGGAAATAGGAGCTTGGAGGGTAGAGAGGAAGGCTAGAGAGAAGCCAAGATTGCCTATGAGCATCTGTGAGGATTGTACTAAGAGCTGGCTACCTATGAGAGCTAAGGCTCTGTATAATTCCTATGTATTTCCACCATGTATGATAATACAATAGTGTGGAGCTTTTATCTGAGACTTTCCCCAAAGTATTTTCATGTGTATTGTGCCATTGATTCTTCTTCTTCTAGTTATATTGTTCAGATCGATCTTTAAGCTTCTACAAATTGATAGTAGAAGTAGGTTATAGTATTCTGCTTTGATTTATATTGCATTATTGGGTTAACCTATCACATATTTTCTACACTTTAAAGTGCCTTGAAAGGTTTCCAAACAATAACCCATAGAGTTATATCACAAAAAACATGGAAGAGTATGTTTGAGCCTCTTTCTTGAGTTTAATCCCTACTTTTGAGAATTAGGAATCCGTCTCCCTCAACACCACCAATTTCTAATGGTCCATTTTTGTTAGCAGATAATGATGTTGGCTACATGTTAGGGTCTTGAGATTGTATCAACAAAATATAATCCAATGACCTTGAATATTGTAAAATTTTCTTTCTTTGGAATAAATAAATAAAATAAAACTTGTAACTATATTAAAATATGGGATATAATGGGTCCCTCCTTGATGTGGTATTGGAGTGGTTCTCGATTGATCTCATTTTCACTTGTTTCTTATTATATATTCTCTTGGTCCTTGTTCAAATTGTAAAGTAGAATTTGTAGCACTGTGGACATTTTTTTCGTGCTCTAATAATTGGTCTCTCTAAGTTACAAATTCTGGTGATTCAAATTTGGTGATTAATTGGGAAAGTAGAAAAGTTGAATTGAAAAATGTGAGGTTACAACCTTTGCTCTGTCAAATCAGGGAATCTCTACATATTTTGGAGTGGGATTCTACTTTTCATACCTTTAAAGAGATAAATGTCAAATCGAATGAACTTTCCAAGTGAACATTTCCACTTTATGATGGGTCCCCTATCATTCATGAATTCTTACAAGACAAGATACTTCAATATTTTTCTTTCTCCTTTCAAATTTTATGATGATATGTAGAATTGTCTAAAGATGCAATGTAGAAATCCCACTTCTGTAGGGAATTTTCACTTTTGGTATTACTTGTGATGTTTTTTTTAGTATGTATTAGTAGGTTCAATTGAGAGTCATTGATATTTTTTGTGAGTGATTGAAATCTAACTAGTTCAAAAAACATTAGAAAAAAATGATAAATATCTAATGCCCCTCAAAAGGAGAGTAATATGCATATTTTTCAAATACATATATATTAAAATATGGACTTCCTATTACACCATGAAAAAAAAACACTAGTATCAAATCCTTAGATTAAAGGAAGAGGAACACTATAAAATCTTATCAAAAGGAATATGGCATTATTTGGATGTAAGATTGTATTACTAAAATATATTCTTACTCTTAGGTTGTACTCCATGGATATATTATTAGTCCTTTCCATGTTAGGGAGTATAGTTTTCATTTTGAAATTAAATTATGTTGAATTTATATTAGTTTGTTAATTTTGTGTACTTTTCCATTATTGGGTGAAAAATATTTATTAATATTTTTCTATTATACAATGTCAAAGTTTATAAACAATTTTATTGACCCATAAATGAGACTAAATATCTTGTAGTGGAGGGTGACATTTTTGAAGTATTTATCAAATTTGCAAAAATATATATAAAAAAACAACATTACCAATTTTTATTATTATTCTCACACTCCCACTTAATTAATAGCTCTAACATGATATTTGTATTGCATTAATGTAACTGGGATGGCATGGAAGAAAAAATCAATGTATATCCATTCACTACTTATTACACCAATGGTCAAAATTGTTACTGATGATTATATTTTCTCATGAAATCCTCGATTCCTATGTTTTTAGGTAGTACAATGAATGCATCACTCGGTGGAATTACTTGGACTTTAAATGTTCCATCTTGGATACACTTTCATTAGCATAAGGATTAGTTATATTGTTACTTCACTTTCAAGCCTCAATGCCAATTTGACATGGAGAGGAGATTGCACTTGAGCTTGAGGTGGTGGCCCTTTCAAGAAGGCACACTTGCAGTGGTAATCGATATCTTTATAATCTAATCATACATAGGTATGGTCCCAAGAGATGAGGTTTAATTATTACTTGAGATGGCCTTCTAATACATTGACAATATCTCCTCTCTCTTATTCTCGATTCCTAGTCATGTCAATTGGTTTTTAGTCCATATTTATACTCCATGATATGAGAAAAAGGCAAGTGATCAGGTTAGAAAAGAGAGAAAGAAAAAGGCCAAAATATCATATTAAGAAGTATAGTTAAAAAATTTAGGTTATTGAACCAATAAACGACCCACAAAAATAAAGGAAAAATGTAAAACTAGCAATTGTCCCAAAAGGTACAAAGAGAGGCCGATAAGATTATTAAATTGGAATTGTTGAATTTTTCTAGAAGAGTTAATTTGTTTGGGGAAAACCTTGTTTTCTTGGACTGGATCATTGTTCAATTACTTTCCTTTAGATATTTTGTTTATATATATTACAAGGAACGCATTGAATGTCTTATTTCATTTCTGCTATCCTTACTTATATCCTTTCCATGCATTTTCTTGATCAATTTGATGAAATATTCCATTATCCTTTGGTCAAAGTCCTCACCTCCATATTAATGTATATCCTGGTAAGTTCAAAGCTTGAAAGCCAACCAAAAAAGTCAATGATAACCACTGTGCACGTATTCAAATTCGTAATGTAAAACTGCCAGACAGAGTTCAAACAGATAACCTCCAAGATGGGTATCACCATTTGTAGCCAAAACCTCAAAAATTTTGTTGTCAATAGTTAGAACGCTGACATCAAACATGCCACCACCAAGATCAAAAACAACAATATTTTTCTCTCCACCCTTCTTGTCCAAGCCATAAGCTATCACTGCAGCTGTGGGTTTGTTAATAATACGACCTACATTCAAGCGAGAAATAACACCAACATCCTTTGTTGCTTAGCACCGTGCATGAGTAAAATGAGTTGCGCAAGCCCACAAGTTAACAGTCACAATGCATTCAACAATTGGTTACCCACAAATTTGACTTGGTATGTCTGGGTGAGTCAACTTGGCAGACCCAGCTGGGTCTGACTGGGACAGGCCATGCCCTCAGACCCAACAGTTACAAAATCACTGGAAAAACAAGCACAAATTTGACTCACTGATTCTGAACAAGTCGACTTGGCAAACCCAGCACCTCAGACCCAACCAGGTCTAGTAACAGATTTGCTTTTCTCCAGTGTTTTAACAAACTCAATACAATGAATTTTCAATAAGATAACTACAGAGACTCCATTAATGCTATTGCCTACACATTGAAACCTAATTTTACAAAAAGTGAAATAATTATAGAATGACTAAAAACATCGTGCACAAATCTAGTAGACTTGCTGAGATCTAAGAAAAGGAATGTACCTCGAAGAACATTATAATTACAGATGACTGATAGTAGCAGATTCTTATGTGTTCCGTAACTCATTTTTTAATTTATGACTAAAGCAATAACATGGAAACAAAATATACAAACTTATCATATTAAACATCTTAAAATGAAAAAGGGTATAGAGGGAATTGATAGGAATTGTGAGAATCCATAAATTTGTCTCTTAAAATATGTGCCACAATTGGATATCGAATCCTCAAAAGCAATGCCCATGAGAAGAACCTGAAAGGCAAAGTTCATGATGTAGTGCCCAGTGAGATAAAAGATACCTTAATACAATAATACATTACCTTGCAGCATCAATGGAGCTATGCTAAACCTCTAAATAGCCTACCACAAGGAAGGTACATATACTTGCTCCTTTAGATTCCATGTTGCGCTTTCAGCTGGGAATCCCCAGACAGCACCAATTTTCCATTGTGCGATAATCCCAGCACAAATAGAAAATCTTAATTGCTTCTCCAATAGCACTTGATCATCATATAGCTCCAGTTGTGAAGTCAACTTTCTGATAATGCCTGCAAGACATATACAGTTACTAACAATGTTGAACTCTGCATCGACATATCATCCTTCTATTAGAAGTATAAGAACTCTTCAGATAGATCCTTGAGCAACGTAACTGCATTCAATGACTACCTGCTATAATAGCATCACCCGAACCAGTCCTATCACACGTGAATGGCGTGACCAAAACACCTTCTGTTCCTATTACTGCACCCTCAAATGTAGGTGTGTAGTAGTGTATGCGGAAGGTTCCATTAGTGACAAACAAAATCTTCATGTTATCGTGCTATAATGGCGCAATTTCCTCTCTTGTGTAATGATAACAGCTCCGTCATCGTTGCCTTTTTCTTTCTCTGACTGGCTGTTCATAGGAATGTGCATAGTATTGAGGCCTGTAATTCCTCTTTCACTCAAAATAATCCTCATCAATCAAAAATTCCAATTCTTGCATGGTTACCTCAATGACATTTGCCTCATTCCATGCACTCTGGATAAGTTTCCTTGTCTCATCTCGAGACCTCCAAAGTGGCAAAGGGAGGTTTACATAAAAAAAATATAACTCCCCCAAATTCTTTTGACATTTTGATTGCAGCAAGAAGAGTGGCATGCATGGATTCTTCAAGAAGAACCATGGAATTGAAATGAAACATCCTGGCATGCGTGAAAAGTTTAAATATTTAGTCACAGATAAAGAGAATTTAACTCCAGCCTGTGATTATCAGCACATAGTGATTACAAAGCAGTCTGTTTCTGTAAGATGATCGAAAAATTGGACCAAACCAAAAAAATATAAAAAAATGGGAAAGGTCAAATATATAAAAGGGGAAACTAATCAAGCACATGAGATAAGGAAAATATTGTGAAAAAAGAAGAAGTTAGAAGTATACATTTTGTGTGGATGACTATAAGAATGCCTCTTTCAGTATGTCAATGTTAATATCAGAAATGTGAAAATCATCTTCTGCACATGGTTTGACACATTCCATTCCTAATTTTCCTTCCCGACGGGTTACCTTCATGTAGGAAACTGCTGTGGATGCATAAGGATCAAATTTAACACCACGAGTTTGGACATGCTCCTTGTTCATTGTGAGAACCATTTGATAACCAGTGGGATCATCACCTACTTTACCCATAAATGCTACTCTACCTCCCAACCTTACAAGTGCAATAGCAACATTGGATGGTGGTCCTCCCAGTGCCCTGACAAATTCTAGAGGACTCCATTGCAAGCCGTTCCATGTAGAATACTTATCTTCATCCATTTGTCTGTCTGATACCCTAACAGTAAGAATAAACTCATCCTTTGCCAAGCCAAAACAACATACCAAGGGATGCCAATCATATTCAAAGTTATGATCATCCTCCTCACCATCTTCTTCCAACTCCATACTTTTTTCTTTTTTATTTTCAGCGATTTTCTTTCTCCTACTCTTCTTAGGCACATCGCTCCCATAAATGTCTACTAAAGTTGTTTTCTCTTCACTTTTTCTTCTCCTCACAATCCTCTTGATAACAGGGGATGTCTTCTTTGAGCTTGAAACAACATTACCTACTATTCCGAAAGAATCAGGTCAAGGGTAACAAAGGCAGGTAGCGATTCATTGTAGCATCCCACAAGCCCTCGACAATGACTACAACAAAAGAAAAAAAACCTACAATGCGCTCATGGAGAAAAACAGAATACTTGAAACGACTAGTCGTACTCCTACTTTCCTCACATGTAAAGGAAACATTTATGCAAGAAAACAACTACCTTTCTTTCTACGCTTTTGAGGAGCCTCTTGAACATCTGTGAGTGGTGTATTTAAAGTGGCTTCTTCTTTTGGGGATGTTGCTCTGACAATTCACAGTTTATGTAACTTTGCAGTCCTAGAGAGAACCAAATGAGGAACAAACAACATAGAACATTTTGGATTGGTCCTGCGCCTACAAAAATTGGGTGTCAGATAAGGGTTGAATGCAATGCCCTAGCTTATGAAATATTATTAGATGTCTATATTTTTTTATAAGCTATGTATCCATGTGAAACAGAAAACATTTGTAGTCTTGTTTTAGTTTGTGGAAACAGAGTAACAAAACACGCACCAATAAAAAATTCCAATTCTTGCATGGTTACCTCAATGACATTTGCCTCATTCCATGCACTCTGGATAAGTTTCCTTGTCTCATCTCGAGACCTCCAAAGTGGCAAAGGGAGGTTTACATCAAAAAATATAAGTCCCCCAAATTCTTTTGACATTTTGATTGCAGCAAGAAGAGTGGCATGCATGGATTGTTCAAGAAGAACCATGGAATTGAAATGAAACCTCTTGGCCTGCGTGAAAAGTTCAAATATTTAGTCACAGATAAAGAGCATTTAACTCCAGCCTGTGGTTATCAGCACATAGTGAGTTATCAGCACATAGTGATTACAAAGCAGTCTACTTCTGTAAGATGATCGAAAAATTGGACCAAACCAAAAAAATATAAAAAATGGGAAAGGTCAAATATATAAAAGGGGTAACTAATCAAGCACATGAGATAAGGAAAATGTTGCGAAAAAAGAAGAAGTTAGAAGTATACATTTTGTGTGGATGACTATAAGAATACCTCTTTCAGTATGTCGATGTTAATATCAGAAATGTGAAAACCATCTTCTACACATGGTTTGACACATTCCATTCCTAATTTTCCTTCCTGGCGGGTTACCTTCATGTAGGAAACTGCTATGGATGCATAAGGATCAAATTTAACACCACGAGTTTGGACATGTTCCTTGTTCATTGTGAGAACCATTTGATAACCAGTGGGATCATCACCTACTTTTCCCATAAATTCTACTCTACCTCCCAACCTTACAAGTGCAATAGCAACATTGGATGGTGGTCCTCCCGGTGCCCTGACAAATTCTAGAGGACTCCATTGCAAGCTGTTCCATGTAGAATACTTATCTTCATCCATTTCTCTGTCTGATACCCTAACAGTAGGAAATCGGTAATTTGTGAGGGAATCAAGGAAAGAGGTAATTTGTGAGCTTGTTAATCTGCAAGAAATGGTAGATGTCATATTAGCTGGAAAATTGATAAGAGGGGGAGGTTCGATGGGTGCAAAATCTGTGGTGGAGGATATGCATGGTGATGGGTTTGATTTAAATTCTGCTCAATCCTATCGACTGGCATTCCATGGAATCTCCGTCACGATTCTCACAACGCGTTCTCATTCCCCTCCCCTGCAACATTTCTTACAGTGAGCAAAAACAGAGTCCCTGGACATTCGGCCTCTGTACATCCCCCTCCCATCAGATCAAAAGGAACTACAAGAAGATATTCCCCAGAAATCCGTCCCTCTTCTCGTCTACTCGTTTCGATTATTAGCAGAGCCAATCAAGCAGTGGATCCAATAGCAGAAGCCACGCCCTGTGTGCATCATTAACGACTTCTACCTCGGCTGGACTCCATGGTTTTCCACACATCCAGTGCATTTCGTGCCTACGTAGATAATTCCCTATGGATGCACACCAAGACAGCAAGGTCCCCCATTCAGGGCGGGAAATTCGTGGTCATATTGGTGAAGGCGGCCCTACAGAGTGGGGGAATAAGTGGTTTGCAAGAGGATTTAATGGATCCATTGTTAAGAAAATCTGTTGATACCAATCCGCTACCGGGGTTTGAGAGGCTCTTGGGCATGGCACTGAGCTGCGTTGAGGAATTAGGTTCTGAGCGACCGTTGATGAGGGAAGTAGTGAAGGAGATGGAATCGATTGTGGAAATGGGATCAGGTTTCTCTGTAGACTCCATGCCACCACGAAGATATGGAAACGACTTTGTTAACGCTGGACGGTCTCCACCTTCTCAAGATACGGAAGCTAGCGATTCCAGTGGAAATGTGCGAGGAAAGGGGAAGACACATTGCGCGCTATCATGCATGATTGAGAAAG
>APFE030429605.1:129190-176747 GCA_000404065.3 Pinus taeda | reverse complement strand
CTTTGCTCTTGAGATTTTATAGAAGGTTTGTCTAAGACTCTACCTTATCTGAGTTGTACTTCGTTGAGAGGAATAATCATATAGGTAGGAAAAGGTTGACCTTCCATCATGTAAGCATTTTGAGGATTTTTATTATTGGGGTTTGGCAATGGATGAGAAGGAAGTTGATTTGACTTCTGTTGGAATGGAAGCAAGAGTTGAGAATTTGGATTCTATTGAGAAGGTTGTTTTTGTTGTGGAAATGGCAATGATAGTTGTGGATTTTGATTTGGAAGTTGTGGAACTTGTTGATTTTGAAAACATGGAGGATATTGGTAGAATTGAGCAAATCTCCCATAAGGATTCTGCATACCTTGTACCCATGCTTGAAAAGGATTTTGAGGTTGGGACCAAGGTTGTTGCCAAGGATTCCAATTTGGTGGAGGTTGAAAATTCATAGAGTTGTTAAACCCTTGATTTTATTGCCCCTGCCAAGGTCTCCTTGCAACAAAACAGAGAGATTCAAGTGTACTTGGATCTTCTTGAAAGACAGCTTTGAGCCCAGGGATTGAAGGACAATCCTTGGTCTCATGATTCTCTGAGCAAATTACACATGTCTCTACAAATTTTGCTTCCAAGGGACATTCCCTTAGAGCATGTTTCTTCCTACACTTTGGGCAAAAGATGGCCAAAGCCTCAGCTTCTGCTTTCTGCTTATTGTGAATCTTAAGAGTGTCTAGTTGTTCACTAAGACTCCCTAAGATGTCAGTGTTGAATTCATCAAGCATGTTGCCAATCTCAGCCCTACTTACTGATCCAGTTGCAGATTTGTTTGCTCTGAGGAGAGAAGGATCTCTAGGCCCTTTTTGAGTTTTAGATTTCCCCCTTGAGAGATGGACACATAGTTCTGCTATATCATTGAGTGAAAGTTGAGATATATCTCCCTTCCCCATCATGTTCAAAATGTCTATCCATTCATCTCTAATGGCTTTCAATAGAAGGGATTTTAAGGTCTCCTCATCTAAGTTGTTCATTTTTTCTCTTTTCAGATTGTATTGAAATCTTTCAAGCAAATCCTCCAAATTTTCATCTTCCTTTTGCACCATTTTGAATACCTCATCCTTGTGGTTGGTGGGCATAAATAGTCCAAGTACCTATCCAAAAATGTTTGTTTCATATCATTCCAAGACCTAATGGACTGAGTGAGTAATCCCATGAACCACTTCAGGGCTGCTCCTTTCAATGTTGAAGGAAACAGTTTGAGTTTTTGAGAGTCTTCCAGATAATCATAAGTTCAACAAACAACTTCAAACTCAAATAGATAAGTTGTAAAGAAAGTAAATATATTCACGAAGTGTAGACAAGTTGGTTTAAGTGGAGTTTAACTCCCACTAGGTCTTAGGTTCTAATTTTATGGGAGGGTTTCACAATGAGAACTAGTTAGTTGTGGGGGTTACTGTTTGGTCAATTTAGTGATGTCTAAATTGCAACTTTTAAATGTCAACCCGGGGCTCGTAAGCTGATGAAGTGAGGTGTACTGTATGTACTTAGGCAACTGTTTCTTAAGCTTTTGTCGTTTTTAACTTTTCAAGTTTGTTTTCAAGTATATCTCTCTTACTGTGATGTGATGGAAATGAAATAAAGCAAGTGAAGCGTGTAAGATTGTGATGAGCTTTAAATGATTTCTTATAACTTAAAAGTATTCTACAAGAAAATTTGAACAACAACTGAAATGAAATCAACTCTTAAAGGAAAATAAAGGCATCAAATAAAAGACTAATGACATTGGTCCAGTATCTCTGTTGCTGCAAGAAAATGAAGATGAAATCTATGTCAAATCTAGCTAAAAATAAAAACTAAGCAATGTGAAACTTAAGTAAGTCTACATAAAATAAAGACTAGTCACAAATATTCTAACTTCTTCTTAACCTCTTGTCTTTTAACTGAATATATCATGTGAGAAATAGTTAAAAATAAGCCAAGCAATTGTGAGTTCTTGAACAACTAAACCAAGCTGTGCTAAGTGATATTTTGGTCCTCAATGAAGATATTAAATTATGAAGAAGAAACCATCAATAGATAAACAACTTGATGTCTAAAAGCAAAAAGCAACTATGCAAATTAAAGAAATGATAGTAAGGAAATAAAGGCTGCAAAACAATGAAGGTCAGCGACATAGACAAGATGATCACAAGTGTCACTAGATGTGAAAAAGAAAAGAAAGAAACTGTCCCGGGCACGCCTAAGAAACTTGCATAACACACTGATCAGTCATGGAAAAGTACAGGAATATAAATAAGCAGAATTCAAAATCTATATACAGCTATTGTACATGATCAAAACACATCAATCAAAGGCATTCTGTACAACTATTATACATAAAATGAGAAAAAGAAATGCAGGAAATTAAAGAATAATATACAAGCCTTCAGTAAACAGGGGCCCTCTTCCTACTCTAGCCAGCTCAATGATCAGTTACACGCTCAAATGGAAAACAGTCTTCTCATATATTATGCATCAAAATAGAAAGTACACTGGGAGTTCAAAATTACATATCAGCAGCCAACAACTAACTATCCAGCGTTCAAAGACGCTTTATTTATAACAGAGGAAAGCAAACTAACTTAACAAAAACTAAGCTATTCAAGCAGCTGTGTAAAAACACGTAATCTTGCTGCGTCCTCGGATTTAGGCAACGGTCATTGTGGGCATTCAATCTGCTGTTGGATTCATGTTTCCCACTGTCTTCGTGGCTGAGGAAGATGCCACCTGTTCTTCACGTGCTCTAAGATAGAACACGAAAAGCCGTGCCACTGCCAATGAATTATGTTGACCGTAGTTGCCTCCTCGTTGACCACGGGTTTTTATGACCGGTTTGCGTGAGCTGGAAGGACACACACCATGTCCTTGGTTCCACGAACTTGCCCATGTGGCTCTTCTTCTCGGAGGACACCTCGAACATATCGTTTAATAAAAAAACTGTGGAATCCGGGGTTGGCTGCGGAAACCGGGATCAGCTGCGGAAACCCTGTGTGAGTTGCGGAAACGCAGCACTTTGAACCAAAATTCTAAACCAACAACACAGTCATTAGCATAATTAGTAAACCATGTAAAAAGTCCTAAAATACAATGATTTGAGCAATTTGATGGAGAGAATAAGTGGCAAAAGAAGGAAATGAATAGGAAAAGGAGGCTGAGAGGATGTGTAAAGAAGTGCAGGTTTGAGGCTCAACAACACAATCTCGAAGATGATGGTACCAAATATCAATATGCTTTGACTGATCATGAAAAACTGGATTTTTAGAGAGTTTGATACAACTCCGATTGTCACAATAAATCATAGTTGGATCCATCTACTGACCAAACAAACCAACAAGAATCTTCCTCATCCAGATAGCCTCACAAGTTTCTTGGTTAGAAGCCATATACTCTGCTTTTGTTGAACTGAGTGCAACTGATCTTTGTTTCCTGATGTACCAAGAAACAATTTCTGACCTGATACTAAATATCCCACATGATTTTATCTTCTTGTCAAATGGACTCCCTACCAAATTTGCATCAGTTAAGCCTTGAATCTTCACTACCTCTGTCTATTTGTAGCATAAACAATACATAGTAGTGCCTTTGAGTTATCTCTGTTGAATTTCCACGACTTTGGGTCTAGGTTAGAGTCTTAAAATCATTGACCCTACCAAACCAAGAATCTCAACCATAAACTACTTTGCACAACAAAAATATAAAGCAGTAAATCACATATGTACAATATACATGGTTTTAAACAAAATTGTACAATATGTACAATCCAATCTTTGTTATATTAAACCAAATCTGAATAATACAATAGTCTAGGGTATACAAGATACAATGAAAAACTTTGTTGTGCAACTTCTATGTCATATCTTATCCTGTTGGTCCTTTTCTCCTGTAGAGCTCACTAGTGGTGCCTTAGTCCATCAAGGCATCTATACATCGAGACTCCAAGAGTGCTACCTTCTATCACTGCTGCAAGTTGCATCTGCTACAGTGAATAAAGGCTCATCAATTTCTCTCTATGTAGGCCTAATTCCCGATCTCAAATCTGCTAGGCTAGCAACAACTTTCGTTCATCAAAGTGTTGCACTTTGGCACCAATCTTCACCCAACCTTCAACTGCGTTTCTTCCTTCAAGATAGCTCCTCTAGGGCTACTTTAGGTAGCCAACACCCTGCCCTCCAACCAAATCTATGACACCCAATCTTGTCATTGTCGGATTTCAACCTAATATGACCTTTCCTCACCTCAGAATGCCATATAAATGGCTCTAATAGGTTGCTTGTCAATCTGATCCAAATCTAGTCACCAAACTATGACCCAGCACACTTCAACACTATTTTTTTGTCCCTACTTTTGCTGTTGTCACCACACTAAATAGATAGGCTTAAAACCAATGCCAAAATAGTCCACACAATTTCCTTTCTGTGGTGTTAAGGTCTGCTTCCTACAATATGTAACTCCTATCTCCCACGACCTGCTAAAATAGAGTTCCCATCCACTGTATGACCTCCAAAATAACCCTCAAATAGACTTGTATTTCCTCAGCCCTCCAACAAGGTATTCGTCCTACCTTCCATCCCTTGCTCACCCTGAAGCAGGCCCTAAAACAACCCTCTTTCACCCATGCTAGACTACCTCTCCTTGTTGCGGCTAATTCAGACAATCTTCTTCTCCAACGAGCTTTTCACCAATGTATGTGTTGAATAAGATGGATGATGTAAATGACCTCATTACTCCTTTTATTTATACACATACAACGGCTCAACATCTCACTTCAAGTGAAACTTATTAATTCGGTGTACTTGACAGCCAAATTAATTATGTGAACGTAAAAAATTCATATCTCTCTAATGACATCTCAAATTTGAACGATTTCCAATGCATTGGAATTGTCTTTCCGAGAAATATCATCCTCATCCATCACATGTCGTGAACCCATCATGGTTTTTCCCCAAAACATGATGTGTTCCAAAACCCCATACTTCCATTCCAGGCCCACAAGGTTCCCTTGTGGTGCCTTTCCCTTCAAACCCTGAACCCTAGGGCTTGAAGTACCTCCCAAGATACACAAATAAACACTCCCTCTTAGCGAGGGAGGTACTTCCAACACTAGGAAGTATGTCATCCTCATCAATGCTCTTAACATTTTCCCAACTCTTAGTGCTCACAATCACAACAATCCTTATACGGTGAACTATGCCCTTCTCGGAAGTGTTTCTATACTACTAGAAGCAACCTACTTCTTCTTCTTATCCTATAACATCTTCCACTCTTTCCATGATTCCTTCTTGGTAGTAGTAGGAGCAACCTTGCTCACGACTAACCACACACATTTCTTGGGTTGCAGAGTCTCCCTTTGAGTCTGTAAGCTCCCTCTTGAACTAGACTCCCTCTAAGTCTCTGGAACTTGGACCTTCTCAGGAAAGTGTACCTTCTTCTCAAGAACCTGTACCTTCTCCTTTGAAGCCTGCATATACACCTGCACTTGCTCTTTCTTCTCTAGAACCTGTAACTCCTCCACCTGCTTCCTTCCACGATCCATAGGCTTAATTGTCAACCTGTAAAGACCATGCTTTATAACTTTGAGTATGATCCCATCGTACTTAGAGCCTCTAAGCCTAAGCCTTGCCTTTCCATCTCGGAACAAGGCCTCAAATCCTTTATTCTCCATCATCGAGATAGAGAGCCCATTATATCTAAGTCTTGGTATACAAAATACATCCTAGACCCACATCATACGTCCTATCTGCATCCTGAATGACACCACACCTGATCCTTGGATCTCCTACTGACTCTTTTCACCCAACACCATGTGCAACTTCGAGTCCCATCTAGCTAGAGTCTCAAAAATATCCTATCACCCTATCATATGCTTCATCACACCACTTTCCACGTACCATCCATCCACTTTGATAGTACTATGTGAGAAATGAGAAATCATAGCAAAATCCTCCTCTCTGCTATCCAATATATTAGTCAGATAATCCATCTCCGCTTTATTGGAAATAAGGCCGGTCTGCTTCCCTTTTATTTTCTCATCCCCTTCTTATTCTTCGGACATCTCAATGAAAAATGACCCATCTTGCCACAGTTCAAACACTTGACTTTACTCAAGTCCTTCTTTTGCTTACCCTTCATTCATGATGCAAGTGCCATGACATCATCTGAAGCTTTCTACTTTCCCTGAATATCCTCATCTCGTAACTCTTCCTAAATGAAGTCATCGCACAACCTATCCCAGCCTGGAAGCTTCTCCTTAGCAACGATCCATTTGATGAAGGTTTTCCATTCCTCGGTGAACCTTTTCAAGGCAATCCTTACCATATCTCCATCTGATATAGTCAGACCAATGGTAACAAGTTCATCCTTGACTTGAGACAATCTCGTCAGATACGAGGTCACGCTTTCACCCTTTAACATCTTGGTGGTCTTCAAATTATCCTCCAATACCAATACCCGGTTCTCATTCTTATTCTGGAACAAATTCTGAAGAGACACCCACATCTCATGTGTAGTGTTCTTCCCAGACAAATGAGGTATTAGGGCATGCCTCACAACAACAAGGATGATCAATCTCACCCTCACATCCAAATCTTCACATATTTCCATATCCTTAGGGTCGATTGGCTTCTTGATATATTTCTCAGAAAAATCCAAGATCTTGTTGCCCTACAATATCAACTTGATCCTTTCCTTCCATGGACTATAGTTGGACAACCGCTCCAACCTGTCCTCATATCAAATAGCTGTCTGCAACTTCGACATTGGAGTGAACCATTGACTCATAATGTGACCAACTCTGTCTCACGTTGTACTTCGCTACACACAAATCTGATTCACTTACTTCCAAATAAGCTCAGACATGCTTAGATACCATGTTGAATTTCCATGACCTTGGGTCTAGGTTAGAGTCTTAAACTCACTGATGCTACCAAACCAAAAATATCAACCATAAACTACTTTTCACAATGGAGATATAAAGCAGTACATCACATATGTACAATATACACAGTTTTAAACAAAATTGTACAATATGTACAATCCCAATCTTTGTTATATCAAACCAAATCTAAATAATGCAACAGTATATGGTATACAAGCTACAATTAAAAACTTCATTGCACAACTTCTATGTCATATCTTCTCATTTTGGTCCTTTGCTTGTGTACTGCTCACTATTAGTGCTTTAGTCCATCAAGGCATCTACACATCGAGAATCCAAGAGGGTTGCCTCCTATCACTGCTACAAGTCAAATCTACTACAATGAACATGGGCTCATCAACCTCTCTCTGGGTAGGCCTAATTCCCAAGCTCCAATATGCCAGACTAGCAACAACTTTTGTCCATCAAAGTGTTGCACTTCCGCACCGATCTTCACCCAACCTTCATCTGGTCTTCTTCCTTCACGATAGCTTATCTAGGGCTACTTTGGGTAGCCAACATGCTCCCCTCCAACCATCTCTATGACACCCAATCTCATCATTGCCAGATTTGCATTTAATATGACTTTTACTCACCTTGAAAAGCCATATAAATGGCTCCAACAGGCTGCTTGTCAATCTACTCCAAATATAGTCACCAAACTATGACCCAACACACTTCAACACTATTGTTTTGTCCCGTCTTTCGCTATTGTCACCACAGTGGCTGGTTAGGGGTAAACCAACCCCAAAATAGTCCACGCAATTGCCTTTTTGTGGGGTTAGGGCATGTGGCCTACCGCAGGTAACTCCTAGCTCCCACGACCTAGTAAAATAGAGTTCCTAGCCACCATATCACCTCCAAAACAACCCTCAAATAGACATGTATTTCCTTAGCCTTCCAACAAGGTATTCAACCTACTTTCTAGCCCTTGGTCACCCTAAAACAGGCCCTAATACAACCCTCTTTCACCTTGTTGTGGCGACAACTACCACCCTATCAAAACCTACCTTGGTAGCAATTTTGAATGGGTCCCCTAAAGTTGATCTTCCACCTCTCTAAATGATCTGTTTTATTCTAGAGGCCTTAACTCATTGACTGAGCCAAATCTCCAATTCCTAATGGTTAAACCCCCCTCTTTAAACATCTATCGCATGATCCATTTATAATCCTTTCTCTTCCTTCATTCATATCCTCCATCGGCACCTTTCAACCTTCAAAAGCCTTCCACCACACCTTCATCTCCATTATAAGTCTTTATAACAAAAATACTCAAAAATATGCATAAATCACCCCTTTTTTGGCCTATCGCAATTAACATTGTGCATTGCTCTCTTTTGGACCCGATGGCATTATCAACCCAAATACATATATTTCGGGTCCACAAGACCCATCGCATATCGCAATCGGCGAGGTCCAGGGCCTATATATAAGGCACAATGTTATACCCTGGACCCGCTGATAATTATAGAGCTTGGCATATAATATTTCAAGTCTGGCCTAACGGCCGGACAAGGGTTTTCCCATATAATCTTGTGTTTTTCGGAAAAACATTAAAGTAAGGGTTTTTCAAAGGGAAGGTTTACATTGCGGACGCACCAAGATTATTAACAACGATATATGTATTGTCGGGTCTGGACCAATCGCATATCGCAATCAGCAGTGTCCACGGCATGAACATAAAGCGTAGTCTGATATGGCGGACCCGCTGGGGCTATTGAATATAACACACACACACACACACACACACACACACACACATATCGGGTCTGGCCCACTCACATATCGTAATCGGCGGGGCCCTAGGCCTGCGCATATTGCAATATGCGATATGGCAGACCCGTCGATGCGATTAAACATAATATATATGCTATCGGCGGGGTGTAGTGCTCATGCATAAGGTGCGACACCATACGATGGACTCGTCGATGATTATAGGCTCCGATATATAATTTTTGAAGTCCAACTGTATGGCACGACTGCGGGTTTTCATGTAGTTTCCTGTGTATGAAAAAAATGCTATAGCTATGGTTTTTAATGGAGAATCCCATATGGCAGACCTGATAGGGTATAGGTTCCCGTCTATAGTCTTTTGAGTCTGGATTTTTATGTGTTAGGCCATGATTTTCAATGCAAATCGAATTTACATTCACGAGACTTAATCATTGCATAAATTGAAAAGAAGGGGGGATTATTTCACATTTGATGTTATAAATGCAAGATCCATGTTTTGTAGGCATGTTTTCCATATTTCTCACAGTCATAACTGATATGAATTATTTTTGTAGACAAATTAGAGCAGACCCGGCAACGGATAAATGTGAGTTGTATCAAGATGACACCTTTGCTCCATCGGTGTCAGCATTGTGAAACACACTCTGCTAGAGGGAATACAGACCACCATAGGGCATGATGGAGGTGCTCTCTATATTCAGCAGAAGCACTCATGACAGCAATGATCCATCAGGATGTCATTACTTCTAAACATACCTTCAGTCATGCCAGATGTGGGATGATGAGCGCAATGTTTTCACTTGTGATAACGTCTGCTTTACACAGGTGCAAAGAGATGACATGCAGCCATTCTCTTTCAATCAACATCGATGCGTCCCCAAGAAACAAAGCCCTCTAGTAGATATACCCTTCACATGTCAGCTGTTACCCAGACGGTGCCATGTGGGCACGTTCTGATTTGCATATTGCAAAGAAAAGGGGAATTGAAGAGATCATGGGGAAGAAAAAGGGCCAAGGCCTGAGACATAAGTATTACCTCCAGATAGGAGAGAGGGGCTTTTTGTTTGGAGAAAAACAACTTTGATTTATTGTGAATAAAGAGGACTGTTTGGTTCAAGAAGGGCCTGTGTTTTCAAATTTGTTTCCCTTTTCTCTCATATGTTTAGGATCAATGTGTTGTTTCCAGCACGGAGATAAATGTGATTTTCTTTTTGTATATTGTTAACCACCAGTTCATGGTTGTTCTTGGTTATTTGAATGTAATTTAATAACATTCATAATTCATGAAAGGTTGTTATTCCAGACTTTGTTAAACATCAGTTGCAAGTGTTATTTGTATGGAAAGGAATGTATATTCCTGTATAAGTAATTACATTATGATTAGGATTTAATACAACCTTGTTCTTATGTGGACCGGTAATTGATTCATTTGGACTTAGGATTTATATATGATGTTTAACCTCCATTTGTTTTGCTCATGCAAGATAGATTAGGACAGTTAGGACTAGATTAGAGTAGTCAGAAGTAGTGTAGATAGGATTTAATACATAGTGGTTAGCTATTTTATTTTGTTGATTTAATTGAAATCTTCTTCCCCAAAAGCCATCTTTCAACACATTTAACAGTTTACGGGGTCACTTAAAACCTACTAGAACTAGCCATTCTAAACGAAAGTAGACCTAATTGGGGTCTATGATCGGGTTAGTTCCCTTTGTTGGCATAGCAAAAACTCGCCATGTCAACAAATTGGCACTAGAAGGAGGGCCTGAACCGCTGTCCAAAGCTTTTTATGATTCATTTATAGATGTCTGCATGGACTCGAAAAGATTAATGCATGGATCGTGAAGGTTGAAAAGACCCTTACTCTCATCAAGAAAAGCCTCATTTTGAAGAAGAGACAATGTGGGAGTATCGTGTCACTCAGGAACAACCAGTCAGAATACTTACTCGAGCTTATGCTCGTTCCCTCTCTAAGCTCCCCATATTTCACTCTTTACCTCTGACAACTAAAAGAAAGCCAAGGATCTGTTCCATAAATGAAGAGACATATGTAGCTCCTTCTCTTGAAGATATTGTGCTTGATTCTTTATAGAGTATCGAATCTCCTTGGGAAGAAATTCCTGAGGATTCCCCTTCTGAAGGCAATCCCTCGCCTGGTTTGGAAAATCCTAACGAAGAAAAACTCAACCAGAACATCCTTATCCACAATATGCCTAATATTCCTCAACCCGGTGGGAACCAACTCCCACCTCCTCTAGGAGCACTTCCTCCATGGCTCGCTCAAGACGCCATAGCGGTACCTGGGAAGCAACATCCCTTACCCAAGAATGCAGAAAGAGTACTGCCTAAATTCGACCCTGAGCGGGGAGACACCATTGAAAACCATATTCATTCTTTCTTACTAGCTATGCACATGTTGGGGGTAGCTGACTAAGATACACTTTGTTTCCTATTCCCTTTTACCCTGATTGGTGCAGCTTCCACATGGTACTTTAGCTTGAGAACAGGATCAATCACTTCATGGGCTGCCTTTCAATAGGCCTTTTTAGACAATTATGGTGATGACAAAACCCCTATGGCCTTAGTTTTAGAACTATCCCATTTGAAAATGGAAACCAGAGAAAAGGTTAAGGATTTTAACGTCTGGTTCAACACCTTGTTCAACAGAATCTTGGCCACTACTAGACTTACTGAGGAGGTGCTCATGGAATGCTATATCACTGCTCTCCCTGTCCCTACTACAATGTGGGTTAAGAGAAGTAACGCACAAACCTTACAGGGTGTTATCGATGAAGAAGTAAAAGTCAAGAACAAAATGCTTAGTCTCACAACATGCCACCATACAATTGGAGAAAAGAAGCCTCTCAAGCATCCAAGAAGAAAAATGGGAGTGATAACAAAGAGGATGAGACCAAAGAAAAGGATACCATAGATGTAGAAGGTTTGCATTAGATCATCAAGAAGTTGAAAAATATAGTCATCAATATGAAAAGGAATTCTAGAGAGAGTACAAGCGGGAGTGGAGGAGATTATAACAACATAAAACCTTTGAAACCTTTCTATCGTAAGAAGGCAGAAGGTGGTCATGGTCCACTTGCACTACTTGCTCCACCCAATGAAGGGAATTTAAATATAGAAGAGTTGGCTCTTATCGGATCGCTCCTTAACCAAGAAGAACCAATAGTGGAGCTACAACCAGAATAAGAAGATGAGGAAGAATACCAAGCAGAGAAGCCCTTCGAAGAAGAATCTCAAATCAATGTACTATGGGATTTCTACACAAACGAGAATGATGATGACCAAGGAGACATTATGGCAGAGATCTACACTAATGAAATCCATACATGAAGCAAGGGGCCACTTACGGGTGTGATGAAGCCTGTAGATCAAACCAAGAAAGATGTCCGCCCTGTGAAGGCACCTGATCCCAAAGTCCCTATTGAGAAGGGTAGACCTAGTGGTCAGTTCAAGAATACCCCAGTGGAAAACCATCCAGAGAAAGAAAATGCATCTCCCGCTGCAATGAAGGTGACTCAAAATGGTAAACTCCCTCCTAAGAATGGAAAAACCGGTATGTTCACTCTGCCCTATCCTGTTTATAACATTGATTACAATATTGTGGATGATCTTAAGAAATCTAGGGCTAATATCACATACTTTGATTTTCTGAAATTAATGCAGCAAAGAGATTTTCTCTTGAAAGTTATGAATGAGCCTAACTAAAAAACTCCCACCATCCCCAACAGCCAAACCCAAAAGTCAGTCTCTAGACTTGTTAGTACTCCTAGCACAGCCCAAAAGCTAGCAGCCATGGAAGCCACCCTATCAAAAATGAATTGAAATTCCCAAGATGTCAGTGCAACCATGATAGGAAGGAAATCTAAATCCATGACTCCCCCTTTCTTTATCACATTCGAAATATTCAACATGAACGTACATAATTGCTTGGTAGACTCAGGTTCCTCATCCACTATGATGCCTTACGTTGTTGCTAAAAGACTTCATGCGATACCTGAGAAAACTAGAACTCGAATCATGCAATTAGACAGGACAAATGTGAAAGTAATTGGGGAATTGAAAGATGTATTGATTTGGATGACTGCTAAACCATAATACACACAAGTTATTGATATAGTGGTAGTCGATATACCCAAGGCTTATGTAATGCTTCTTAGTAGGGATTGGTCAACAAAACTGAATGGATATTTGTCGACTGATTGGTCCCATCTCTTACTGTATCAAAAGGGGAAGGGTGATATGTTGAGAGTTGATTGTGAAAGATACTTGAAGTATGTAGTGGCGGAACTAAACTGTCCCAAAGAACTTGTAATGTTTACCAACTCTATCCTTGGGAATTATAGTTTCAATGTTTGTGCCATAGAAACTTGTTTTGGAGAATTCCATGCAGAAACAACTAAAGAAACTGCAACAAACACACAGTTGGAAGCTCTCCCCTATAATCCAACTGATGAGCCACCTTGTAATATAGTAGATAATAGAACTAGTTTCGTAGGAAGCAATTCAACTGATGTACCACTAGAGTCTATATTTTGGACACTCTATTGTGATGGCTTTAACTACCTTGAAGGTGCAAGTGCTGGGAGCATTCTCGTTGATCCACAAGGGAACCAACATCTGATGGCCAGTCATTTGGAGTTCACGTGCACCAACAACATGGCAGAGTATGAAGGCTTGTTGCAGGGCCTGAAGAAAGTCATTGATATGAAGGTGAAAAATCTTAAAGTCTTTGGTGACTCGCAGATAATCATGGACCAGGTAAGGAAGAGGATACACTACAATTCGCCACACCTAGTAAGGTACCAGCATGAGGTATGGAGCTTAATTGGCAGTTTTGATTCTTTTAATATCACATACATACCTCGAGGGAAAAACCAAGATGCCGATCTGATGGCTAGTATAGCTGCTAAAATTTTGCCTAAATTTAGATTGAAGAAGAATAAATGTTATGTTGAATTGATTTTCAGACCATCTGTGCCTGATAACATCTCAAACTGGTAGGTGTTTGAAGATGACGAGAAAATCCTTGATTTCTTGCACTATGAGAAGACACTTAAGAATGCAGTCATTGATGAAAATGAGCATGAAAAGCTTATGAACAAGAGGGAAGATGAGGAAAAGGATCAGTTCAATACAATTCCCAAGTCAGTTGTCAAGATGGAGCACTTGTATGACCTGCATAGTAAATTTAATAAGCCAACTAATTGCAAAATGCATAGCTCATCCATGAAGTATGAATCGGTCAGCCCTGGGACCAAAGAAGACCCAAAAACTGTTAATTTGGGCTTGGGGTGCTCTCCACAAGGTAGGAATTTATAGGGTAAGTTCCTCAAACAAAACACCAAAAGGACACCACTCACAAACAGATCACAGATCAATACACTAGTATTTTGACGTGGTTAAAACCCTCAAAGAGGGAAACAGTCCACGGCCTGAGCCAACGCGACCACTTCAGGCAATTTATTAATAAAAGAATGAAAATTTACATAAGCTTCTCTCGTGAACGGTTAACCTACAAATGACCCTCCATGCACTTTAAATAGAATTCATGGACCAATTAGGTGTCAAGCCACGGATCAAGTGTCGGTGATACTGAGGAGAGAATGAACCGTCGGATCACTACATATCGTGACCGTCGGATTGTAAGTTACAAATGTACATAGTAAAGAAACACACTTTACCTAACTCTATACTAGACCAAGTTATACTTAACTATTCCTATGTGTCGAAATGTCCTAACAATGAGAAGACATTTAAGAATGCAGTCATTGATGAAAATGAGCATGAAAAGCTTATGAACAAGAGGGAAGATGAGGAAAAGGATCAGTTCAATACAATTCCCAAGTCAGTTGTCAAGATGGAGCACTTGTATGACCTGCATAGTAAATTTAATAAGCCAACTAATTGCAAAACACATATCTCATCCATGAAGTACGAATCGGCCAACCCTGGGACCAAAGAAGACCCAAAAACTATTAATTTGGGCTTGGGGTGCTCTCCACAAGAAAAGGCTACATTTGTCAATCTATTCAAATAATACAAGGACATCTTGCATGGACACATGGAGACCTAAAAACCTTTGATACCAGCATTATGCAGCATGTAATTCCTTTAGAAAAAGAGGCTAAGCCATACCAACAAAAACTTTGCAAGATGCATCCAAGCCTGGAACCATTGGTGAAGAAAGAATTGAACAAAATGTTGGATGCTAAAATCATTTTCCCGGTCAGACACACCCGCTAGGTAGCCAATCTCATGTTAGTAAGGAAGAAAAACAGATATATCAGGCTGTGTATCAATTTTAGAAACCTAAACAAAGCATCCCAAAAGGATAACTATCCTATCCCCTCTATGGAACACATCCTTCAATGTGTTTCTAGGTCTGAATGTTATTCCTATTAGATGGACTTTCAGGGTATAATCAAGTGTTGGTATCTAGTGGGGATCAGCTAAAGACAACCTTCAACACTAAATGGGGCACCTACACATATCATAAAATGCCTTTTGGACTTATTAATGTGGGTGCCACATTCCAGAGAGCTATGGACATAGCTTTCCGAGGGTTGATTAACAGATCAATAGTGGTTTACATGGATGACATCATAGTGTATTCATATCACAGGAGGGATCATATCTATCACCTGAGATATATTTTTGAAAGATGTCGAAGGTATAGAATATCATTGAATCCCAAGAAGAGCGTCTTCGCAGTCATAGAAGGGAATCTACTGGGTCATATCCTTTCTAAAGAAGGGATTGTTATTGATCCTAAAAGAATAGAGACCATCATGAGAATACAACCCCCTACAAATAAAAAGGCCATGCAATCTTTCTTCGGGAAGATCAATTTCGTTAGAAAATTTTTCTCAGGTTTCGCGGAAATAGTGCGTCCCATGCAGCTAATGATGAAGAAAGACATTGTGTATAAGTGGAGTGATGAAGCTAAGAAATCATTCTAGCAAATCAAGGAAGCCATCGTAGAAGCTCTTGCATTGTTCAGCTCTAATTTTAGCAAATAATTCTTCCTGTACACTTTTACTTATGATCTTTCATATGCTGCAATTCTCACTCAAAAAAATGATGATGGCAATGAAGTCCCTATTTCTTATATGAGTTCTAATCTCCAGGGAGCAGAACTGAACTACCTAGACGTGGAGAAACAAGGCTTTGCGGTCTTTAAGGCCATAAAACATTTTCTCCCTTATTTATTAAAAGCCAGGACTAAATTAATTGTTCCCCATCCTACTGTGAGAGCCCTCTTTGTGAAAAAGGAGATGGGTGAATGGAGAGGAAATTGGATAACTGAATTCCAAGAATTTGACTTTGAGATTAAGCCAGTAAAGATAGTCTGAGGACAGCGATTGTGCAGGCTAGTAGCAGAATCCTTGGCGGATAAAGAAGGGGCATCCGAAGGACCAGAAGCACAAAGCATGCAAGACGAACAAGTAGAACGTAGGGAGGACCCCCTATGGATCAATGAAGCACTGATATGTGAAAGTGAAGTGTCAGAAACCCTTTTGAATCCTGAGTCGTGGTATTACGACATACGCTTCTATCTCACACAGGAATCATGTCCTAAACACCTAGATGCATCACAGAGGAGAGCGCTCAGATTGAAATCTAATCAATATAACTTGGCCAATGACACATTATACAGAAAAATTATGATGGAATCTAGCTGAGATGTTTGGAAAAGGATGATGCCAACCATGTATTGAAAGAAATGCACGACAACCTAGCAGGTGGGCACTACAGCGGAGAGACCACTGCTCGCAAAATATTAAGAGCTAGATATTCTTGGCCCACAGTATTCAGAGACTCGCATACTTACGCTTGCAGATGCAAGGTGTGTCAAATTGCCGCAGGATGAGAAAGAAAGCCAGTTGTTCCCCTCAGGCCTATTATGATATATTGATCGTTCCAATAGTGGGGCCTACATATCATAGGAGAGATCACTCCACACTCTTCACAACAGCATAAGTATATAATCACAATGACCAACCACTTCACCAGATGGACTGAAGCCATCCCGCTTCAGAAGGTGAACGAGGATGAGGTAATATCATTTATTGAGAAATTCATTATCAATAGGTATGACATTCCTGATGCGCTCATATTTGATAATGATTCTTATTTTTCTTCATTGAAATTGACCACTGCTCGCAAAATATTAAGAGCTAGATATTCTTGGCCCACAGTATTCAGAGACTCGCATACTTACGCTTGCAGATGCAAGGTGTGTCAAATTGCCGCAGGATGAGAAAGAAAGCCAGTTGTTCCCCTCAGGCGTATTATGATATATTGATCGTTCCAATAGTGGGGCCTACATATCATAGGAGAGATCACTCCACACTCTTGACAACAAAATAAGTATATAATCACAATGACCAACCACTTCACCAGATGGACTGAAGCCATCCCGCTTCAGAAGGTGAACAAGGATGAGGTAATATCATTTATTGAGAAATTCATTATCAATAGGTATGGCATTCCTGATGCTCTCATATTTGATAATGATTCTTATTTTTCTTCATTGAAATTGACCAAATTTGCTATTGATAAATCAATTCACATAAGGTATGCCTCAAACTATTACCCCCAGGGAAATGGAGTTGCAGAGTCCTCAAATAAGAATGTCATACACATAATACATAAATTTGTCGCTGACAACCATAGGAACTGGCACAACACTCTAACTAATGCCCTTTCGGCTGATAGGATCACCCCTAAAGTGGCCTTAGGAAACTCCCCATATTTCCTCATCTATGGACAGGAAGCCATCTTGCCTCCAAACGTTACCCTTCCCTCTTTACAACTCTCCCAAGCTTTAAGAGGAACCCCTTCAGCCTTGCTTCAAGAAAGAATCAACCAACTGATGAGGTTGGAGGAATTGAGAGATAAAGCCAAAATTAAATTCAAAAATCGCCAGATGATTGTGAAAAGGTGGTTTGATCACCATCTAGCTAGAGATAAAGATTACCAAGTAGGAGAGCTAGTCCTGAAATGGGACAAGTTAAATGAGCCAAAAGGTATACACACAAAATTCCAACACTTATGGCTGGGCCCATTCCAAGTTGTTGAAAAAATTGGTCAAGGAACTTATAGGTTGAAAACTTTACAGGGAGAGACTAACAAACTCCCTGTTGATGGCCAACATCTGAAGAGATACTTCTAGTAGCCACCACATGGTGGTTACCTCTTGAGTAGGTTAGAGTTCATTTTATTTTGTTGTTGGTTTAGTTGTATTTCTGTCTTTTCCTTTTTCTTTCTACAAAGTTTAGTTTCATACTATTTTGAATTACAGTCCTTTTCAGCCAACTAATTGCAGTCCTCCAGCCTCATTTTTACCTTTCAGATTTCCCTCATTCACCACCTTCAGCCTTTCCCTTCCTCATTAACCTGCTGATGATTCTGCTGTTCCTAAATCCATCAATACCTTGCAAATCAAACAAACTTTCAATCAGCCCATGCGAACTTGAAAATCCGCTGTGGAATTCAGACCAAGCCACTCATTGGCATCTGTTGAGAACTAGGTAAGATCTCTTGATAATTTGGATAGCTGTAGCATGTAGGGGCATCTTTATAAAACAAAAAATGTGTAACTACAGCTGGATTGGCATGGAGGGACACTACATTTTGAATAAATCCCACTCAGACCTAGCCTATACTTGCCTGTAAGGTTTGCAATCATTCTCCATTAGCCCCATCCACCACACTAAATTGTCCAATACCTGTTATCTACAATTAAATCTCCTTTCATAGGCTAAACTCATGGTCATATACCATGTGGCAAATCCGATTGTGCTCTAGTCCTTGTGCCTGAAACTGGAAGGACTTATTTAAAGGAAAATGAAATGTCAAGTCCTTGTGCCAATCTGGAAGGACAGGTTGTTTGGGAAGCTAGATAGAATAAGGATTGTTGCTGGGCTCAGAGTACCGGTTGACACAACAAGCCCAACCTTTCTTAAGTGGTTTTAAAATATGGCATGATCCATGACTGTGCCCCATTCAATCAATGAAAATATAGCACTAAAAATATCATATAAAGTGTAGATAAACATATCTACATCAAGTTTGATGAGCAATAAAGAGATGAGGCACACACCTAAACAGGAATTGACAAACCAGTGATGGCCCCGAAAGGAATTATGAAAGTAGGAAACAGGTAAAGGAAGGTCAATAAATTCCATAAAATCACCATTGGAGAATGCCTGTCAAAACCTTATCACTAAGTAGAAGCTATTTGTCTTGATCCCACATGAAGCAATTAATGTTGAAGTGGAACCGATGCCTGTTCAGTTATACAGTTTGTGTTTCAAGTTTATCTTAACACCCTGATGATTTATTGATCTTAGGTTTAATTGGAAACAGAGATAACTGGTCCGACTAGCGGTTTGCCACTTGTTTTGGCCACAACTACCACCCTATCAAAACCTACCTTGGTAGCAATTTTGAATGGGTCCCCTACAGTTGATATTCCACCTCTTCGAATGATCTGTTTTATTCCATAGGCCTTAACTCATTGACCAAGCCAAATCTCCAATTCCTAATGGTTAAGCCCCCCCTTTAAACATCTAGCGCATGATCCATGTATAATCCTTTCTAGTCCTTCATTCATATCCTCCATCGTCACCTTTCAACCTTCAAAAGCCTTCCACCGCACCTTCATCTCCATTATAACTCTTTATAATAGAAATACTAAAAAATATGCATAAATCACCCCTTTTTTGGCCTATTGCAATTAACATTACGCATTGCTCTCTTCTGGACCCGACGACATTATCAACCCAAATACATGTATTTCGAGTCTACAAGGCCCATCGCATATGGCAATCGACGGGGTTCAAGGCCTATATATAAGGCACATATAATTATAGAGCTTGGCATATAATATTTCAAGTCCGGAGATACTTTCATATACGAACTGATAGAGAGCCGAGGTTAGGGTTTCAGGGCGTCGACAAGATGAACAACCAGGGACGGAATATGGTATGAGTGGCCTTGTGCAAAGGCGTAGATGCTCTACTCACGAATCACAACGCCTTACCATGTGGAATCAGAGCCGACAAGGATGTTTCACTGAGGGTTTTAGTCAAGGATTTGAAGCCCTGTGGCACACGGATTTCAAAAGTCATGACGCAGAACCCCATCTTTGTCATGACAGAGCCTCAAGACGTAGAAGACCAAGTGAAGATGATTGAAGGGAAGTATAGACACATGTCGTTTTTGGAAAACGGTGAGGACAGGGCTATTGGAGCTCCTCAGAAATTACACTGCGGCAATGTCATTTGCGACAGATCACCCAGAGTCCTTCCGTCTATGCATAATCGACGGCTGTGGCTCGAGATCTTGGAAGGAAAAACCCCTATGGGCTATGAGAACAACTACTCAGAGGAGCAAATAGAAGAACTGAAGGAGATATTGCAAGGCTCAATCTTGACCCCAACGGAAGCATGATGCAATTAGAGTTGGGGTTTCTTTTGAGACCACTGGGGCTAAAGCGCAGTTGTGAACAAGGGAGGAAAAATAGCACGAAACTAGAGAGCCCAATTGATGCCACAGTAAAGACAGAGGTCACGAATAACCAGGGGCAACTACTAGCATAGCTCCGCTCCTTGGCCAGGGATGGTAATGGCTACATTACGACAGCTGAGCATACACAGTCAATGGAAAAAATGGGCCATGCCCTATTTCTTCGAGCACTCTCTGAGATGTTTGCTGAGGTGGATATGGGTGGAAATGGGAAAATAAGTTTCTTAAAACTCATTGCTGCTAACACTTTTGTTTTAGTTGATTATTACAAAGCATTTTTGATGTAGAGCACATCTAGTAGAATCCCAATGACTGAAACAATGACGAATCGAGGACTTGGTTTCGGACGAGGCTCAGAGCAAGGCCGAAGCGATAGAGGCTGAGGGGATCCTCTCCCATGGGCAGTTGAATAGCATTAGATCATGAGTAATGAAGGAAGTTACACCTCTTCGTGAAGGTTACTCAAGACTCCCAGAAAATTAGCCAAAACCACCAAGATGCTGGAGGAGTACCCATAGACAACAAAGAATTATGAAGACAAAGAAGCTGCACAACCATGCATGAACTAGAAGTAGACAGAACCCCCCTTCATGGTAGATTCTAACCATTTTCAAATTTTTATTAAAACCCCGCGGGGAAATCTACCTTGATTTGTGTCCATGCAACAAATAGTGTTATAATTCTGAAGAATATCATTGCCCATCATATCGGCTACCCGGATAGAAAAAAACATCTACTATTTGGGGGCAGAACACTACAAGATTATAAATCCATTATGGATTACAACATTATGCCAAAATCTACTATAACACTCAATCTGAGACTGTGAGGCGGTGCAACAATAAGCAGCTCAACAAAAAAAACATAAGAAGGCAGTGGGACAAGAACAAGAACAAAAAACAACTCAGAGACACATTAGCAGCACAAAAATGAAGGAATATATTTCAATAACATCTTACAAGGGGGAAAATCTCCTACAGTAGCTCCAAAGCAGGCTGGAATAGAACCCAGTCCATACATAGTGGAGCAACTGAACTATACACCAAAACTAAAAATAGATATATTAGAAACATATGAGGTATGTAATAATTATGAAACACAAGCCATCATTTGTCGTTTCAATGGTTTTTGGCCAAAACATTTTGAACTATTACATTGGATTTTCAGAAAATGGACTCTACATTGTGAGATTCATCTCTGCTCCAAAGGGTTTTTCATAATCAAATTCCAATCAACAGAGATAAGAGACATAGTGATACAAGAGGGGCCTTGGTTCTGGGGATCTTTGGGCCTCTTCATCACACCATGGTTCCTGGAATTCGATGCTAACACCATGGTTGTTTCCAGGATTCCAGTTTGGGTATGTCTACATAATCTCCTATTACACTTCTGGGACAAAAAGGTTCTTGCATGTATAGGCAATACCATCGGCAGATATATTAAAATGGACACACAAAGAGTGGAGAAATGAATTTTTACATTTGCATGCATTTGTGTGGAAGTTGATCTCAGTAAGGGCTTACCGGATCGCATACAGTTGAAGCACAAGCAACGAAGCTAGACACAGACAATAGACTATGAAAACACATCATTTAGGTGTAGCATATCTCGGCAAATAGGACATCTACAAAATACGTTCCCAGAATACAAAAAAGGCAGCCGAAGGAAGAAGAAAACTGGAAACATCGAAAGGGTTGGAATTTTCCCCCACCAGATCTTGAAGAGGAGGAGGAATTTAAGGTGGAAGAGCCCATCCCAAATGAGAACAATCAAGCAGAAACCCTGGAGACATCTCCACAAGGACCTATGGAATCACAATTGGAAAATACCTCAGACAATGGAAAACAGTGGAACCAAAAGGCTGCATGCATCAGACACCTCTGATTCTGACAAGGAAAATCCCTGACCAGGTGCTGAAAATCCACTTCAACTTGTTCCCACAATACTGTCTCAAGGGGAGTGGTGCAAGGTTGAGAAGAAAAAGGGGAGGAAAACATGATTCCCCCCCATATTGATATATCAATGCTCCTTGCGTGGAACACATGTTTTTAGTTTTCGTTTATTTGTATATCTGCATACTGACAGGCTATATCACCTCACATATGCATATGCTATGGCATCTACAAAATGTAATTTTAAAACATTAATGGAAATTACGATTTTGCCCAGGGGAAAAAAAATATTTCAAGTCCGGCCTAACAGCCGAACGCGGGTTTTCCCGTATAGTCTTGTGCTTTTCAGAAAAACATTGAAGTCGGGGTTTTTCAAAGGGAAGGTTTACATTGCAAACATGCCAATATTATTAACCGCGATATATATATATATATATTATCGAGTCCGGAACCAATCACATATCACAATCAGCAATGTCCACGGCATGAACATAAAGCGCAGTTCGATATCGTAGACCCACAGGGGTTATTGAAATAACATCTATATATATATATATATATATAATATATATATATATATATATATATATATATAATATATATATATATATATATATATATTATATATATATATATTATATATATATTATATATATATATTAATATATATTATATATATATAGATATATATATATATATAGGGTCCGGCCCACTCGCATATCACAATTGGTGGGGCCTTAGGCCTGCGCATATTGCGATATGTGATATGGCAGACCCATCGATCCAATTAAACATGATATATATGTTATTGGTTCCGCCCCTTCCCCATCACAAATCACTATTGGCGGAGTCTAATGCTCATGCATAAGGTGCGACACCATACGGCGGACCCGCCGATGATTATAGCTTCGATATATAATTTTTGAAGTCTGGTTGTACAACACGACTATGGGTTTTCATGTAGTTTCTTGTGTATTCGAAAAATGCTATAGTTGTGGTTTTTAATTGAGAATCCCATATGACGGACCCAATAGGGTATAGGTTCATGTCTATAGTCTTTCGAGTCCAGATTTTTATGTGTTAGGCCATGATTTTCAATGCAAATCGGATTTACATTCACGGGACTTAATCATTGCATAAATTAAAAATAAGGGGATTCTTTCACATTTGATGTTATAAATGCAAGATCCATGTTTTGTAGGCATGTTTGCCATATTTTTCACAATCATAACTGATATGAATTATTTTTGCAGCCAAATTCGAGTAGACCCGGTAACTGATAAATGTGAGTTGTATCAAGATGACACCTCTGCTCCACCGGTGTCAGCGTTGCGAAACACACTCTACTAGAGGGAATACGGACTACCATAGGGCATGATGGAGGTGTTCTTTGTATTCTGCAGAAGCACTCACGACAGCAATGATCCATCAGGATGTCATTACTTCCAAACATACCTTTATTCATGCGAGATGTGGGATGATGAACGCAGTGTTTTCACTTGGGATAACGTCCGCTTTACAAAGGTGCAAAGAGATGACATGCAGTCATTCTAATTCAATCAACGTCGATGCGTTCCCCAGGAACAAAGCCCTCCAACAGATATACCCTTCACATGTTAGCTGTTACACGGACGGTGCCACGTGGGCACGTTCTGATTTTCATATTGCAAAGAAAAGATGAATTGAAGAGATTGGGGGGAAGACGAAGGGCCAGGGCCTAAGGCATAAGTATTACCTCCAGATAAGAGAGAGGGGCTTTTTGTTTGGAGAAAAACGGCTTTGATTTATTGTGAATAAAGAGGACTGTTTGGTTCAAGAAGGGGCTTGTTGTTTCAAATTTGTTTCCCTTTTCTCTCATATGTTTAGGATCAATGTGTTGTTGCTGGCATGAAGATAAATGTGATTTGCTTTGCGTATATTGTTAACCACCAGTTCATGGTTGTTCTTGGTTATTTGAATGTAATTCAATAGCATCGATAATTCATGAAAGGTTGCTAATTCCAAACTTTGTTAAACATCAGTTGCAAGTGTTATTTGTATGGAAAGGAATGTATATTCCTGTATAAGTAATTGCATTGTGATTAGGATTTAATGTAGCCTTGTTCTTATGTGGACCAGTAATTGATTCATTTGGACTTGAGATTTATATATGATGTTTAACCTCTGTTTGTTTTTCTCCTGTAGGATAGATTTGGACAGTTAGGACTAGATTAAAGCAGTCAGAAGTAGTGTAGATAGGATTTAATACATAGTGGTTAGTTGTTTTATTTTGTTGATTTAATTGAAGTCTTCTTCCTCAGAAGCCATATTTCAATGCATTTAATAGTTTACAGGGTCCCTTAAAACCCGTTGGAACTAGCCATTCCAAATGAAAGCAGGCCTAATTAGGGTCTGTGATTGGATTAGTTCCCTTTGTTGGCATAGCAAAAACTCGCCATGTCAAGACACCCATGCTAGACTACCTCTCCTTGCTACGACTAATTCAGAAAATATTCTTCCTCAACGAGTTGTTCACCAATGTATGTGTTGCACAAGATGGATTCTTTAAATGACCTCAATACACCTTGCATTTATACACAGATAATGGCTCAACGTCTCACTTGAAGTGACACTTATCAAGTTGGGCTGCTCGATAACCAAATTAATTATGTCAACTTTAAAAAATCATATCTCTCTAACGAAAGCTAAGATTTAGACAATGTTCGATGCATTAGAATCATCTTTTGGAGCACTACCATCCTCATCCATCATATGCCATGAATCCATCATGTTTTTTCCTCAAAACAGGATGGGTACCAAAACCCCATACTTGGGTTCTAATCCCACAAGCTGCCCTTGTGGTGATTTTCCCTCCAAACCGTGAACCCTAGGGCTTGGAGTACCTCCCAAGCTACACAAATCAACATTCTCAACACATGTTTGGTTTCCTTTTAATACAGCTTGGTCGGATTGACCATCACTTGACTAAGTTGGTTAACTACATAACACATGTTTGGTTGTGTGTTCACCAAGTACATGATTGAATCCATAAGCTGCCTGTAAATAGTAGCCTTCACTACTTCACCATAAGTAGCATCCTCCTTCCTCTAGTTACCTTCTAGAGGAGTCTCCATGGGTTTACTGCTCTCCACATGGAACCTTTTGAGTATCTCGTTGGCATACTTTCCCTGAGAGAGAAAACGTTTCTCATCACCTTGCCATACTTCCATACCTAGAATGTAGTGGATGAGTCCCAAGTCCTTCATTTCACAACTCTCTTGCCAGATCCTCTTTGCAAGACTTGATCAACATAACATCACCTATTAGAATCAAATCATCGACATAGAAAATAATAATCAACATTTTATCTTAACCCATAATATGGTAAAGGTTCGCATCTGCTTCACTTTTGGTGAAGCCCAACCCAGTAAAATAGCTATCAATCCTAGTGTACCAAGCAGGGGGTGCTTGTTTCAGCCTATAGAACACTCGATTGAGTAGGCACAAATGCACTCTCTATTGAAGGTATCAAATCCTTGAAGCTGCTCAATATACACCTCTTGCTGAGTAATGCCATTGAGGAATGTTGTCTTTACATACATATGATGTATCTTCCATCCCATCTGCATTGACAGTGCCAAAATAGATCTGATTGATGAGTACCTTGCGACAGGAGAAAAAGACTCATCATAATCAATCCCCTCCACCTGAGAAAAACCTTTGGCCACAGACCTGGGCTTGTGTTTCTCCACACTACCATCAGCTGCTTGCTTTGCCTTGTAAAGCCATCGAGAACTCACTATTGATTTGTCTGCCAATCTTGGGACCACATCCCAAAACAGTGTTCCTGACACTCAAGTCATTCTCCTCAACCATAGCATAAACCAAAACTGGTTGATGCACTACTTCCTCAAAAGAGCATGGTTCAGTATCTACACATCCAAAAATCAAACCCCATGTAGCCATTGTACCTCTCTAGTGACCTCCTCTGCCTACGATGTGATGTGGATGCTCCCACATTCTCTCTAACATCATGAAATAACATATTATTCTCTCTGGTGCACTTTCTTCCTTCTTTGGAAGACTCTGCATGAGCGGGTGTCTCCACTCCCTGGTCCTCTACATGTGGATGCTCCACATCATGTTGAGGTTCCTCCTTTGGATCTAGAAGCTCCTCAGCTACATGTAGTGTTAGGTAAACTTGACTCAGGATAGAGTCAAAGTTGACCAGGTTAAACAGTGATGGTTTTGGGGCACATAGTATTGTGCACCCATAGTATTATGCCTGTCGTATTATATGTAATGGAGCTTATAAAAGGCTGGAAGGACTTCACTGTAATGCAAGACCTGGAGGTGAGCGGTGAAGGCTCACTTGGTCGGATTGGCCGAGGTTTTGGCCAATGCTAATGAGATCTTATTAGGTTGGTTTTTTCCCCAGATTTGGGGTTTTCCCGAATAAACATTTGTGTTTATGTGTTTATGGTTGTTGCTGTTATTTCTTATATTTATTGCTCTCAGTAATTATTTATGTTATGTAGTAAATTTCTTAACATGTAGCTCCAGCTCCCTCTCAAGGGAACATCTCATGACCTTCTCTTCATTGAATTTTACATCTTTTTGAACCACTGTCATCTTGTTGGTTGATAGGTACACCCGATATTTGTGAGGTGTATCAGTGTACCCAAAAATATCCCCAACTCTATTGTTAGCTCAAGCTTATTCCTTGCATCTTTGATTACATAGCAATAGACTGATGAACCAAAAACCTTGGAGTGTCCCACATCTGGTTTCTTCCCTAAAAAAGCCTCTTCTAGTGTACTCATCCCAAGAATTAGATGAGGGCTTCTGTTTTGCAAATAAATAATTGTGTTGTATGCCTCAGCCCACAAGTGTACTGGTATGCCCTAATCATGCAACATCACCCATGTTGCTCCTACAATGCTTATTTTTTTCCTTTCATCCGCCCAATTCTACTGTGGGTTATGAGGTTCCATCAACTCTCATCGAATGCCTTCTACCGCACATAATTTTTTAAACTCATTCGACACATACTCTCCACCATTATCACTCATGAGAGCTTTAATCTTCCTACCAGTATCTTTGTCGACCAATGCTTTAAATTCAAAAAACTTTTCAAAAGTCTAATATTTCTTCTACATGAAGAAGATACAACATTTACGAGAAACATCATAAAAAAATATAACATAATACATGTGCTTGGTCGTGGATGTTGTCGAGAATGGTCCACACACATCTAAATGGATTCAATCGAGGATCTCCTATGCTTGATTGCCTTTGTCATGAAAAGAAGCTTTGGTGTATTTTCCCAAGGTACATCCTTTGCATGTGTCTACCTACTCCAGTGTACCATTGGGAAGACCAGTAGAAACTTTCTATATGATCTTCAAAGCACCATGATGCAAGTGACCCAATCTCTTGTGCCACAACTCACCGATGTCTCGGCTCAACACCTTCTCTGGTTTCATGCTCAAGGAAGCACAATATTATACCTCCAACTTGTAAAGATTATTCATTCGAACCCTTATTGATTCGAATAGAAAATGACATCAACCATGGTATTCATCCACCCATGGAATTTACCCATGGTACTGTAAGTAGCATCCACCCATGGTATTTATCCACCCATGGTATTGTAAGTGACATCCACCCATGGTATTCATTCACCCATGGTATTTTCCCATGGTTTTGTGACATCCACCCATTGTATTCATTCACCCATGGAACTGACTTGTGGTATTGTGACATCCACCCATGGTATTCATTCACCCATGGAATTGACCCATGGTATGGTAACTGAAAAATACTATAAGTAACAAGTCGCATTTTGTAAAAGGACAGTTTGTCCACCACATTGTAGCTTTTACATTTATTCTCCATTTTAATATAAAATTTCTTTATGGTTTGTTTATTGGTAATTCTCCTCTTTGTCTTCCGGCATTTCAATTTTTCAGATCTTGGGGGCCTCTCCCCCAAAATCCATTTCAATCTTTTAGATCTTGGGGGCCTCCCCCCAAGATCTAGATCAGTGATAACAGAGGAGGTTATGATTCCATGGGAATGAGGGTTTGATGCATATTTCAGTTTCAAATTTTGCAGTAATATTCAACAAACTTCAGGCATGTGCTACGTCCTCCATAGAGCATTTTCTTGGGCCAAGCAGGAAGAATTTTTATTTTTTCATTTTTTTGTAGGAATGTTATTGGGCAGCGAGTTTGTAGATCAGATATGAAATTTTTGGTGCAAATTTTACAAAAAGCAATAATAGATATGGATTCATTGTGAAAAAATACCCAAATTCAAAAAACAAATTGGTCGAATCGAAGTCTGGATGTGGGAGATATCGCTGATTTAAAATCAGCTATGTTGCGGAAATGTTTCTGATGGAAATTCATGGATGACGACTCTCCTATCTGTTTTTGCAATTTTGGTACAAAATTTCAGAAAAGTGATTCTAGATCTTATATCCTCTCGAAACATCGTTTAGGCTAAACAAAAAATGGGTTGAATCAGAGTTCGGATGTGGGAGATATCGCTGATTTAAAATCAACTATTTTTTTCAGATCTTTTGTGACAACGAAAAAGTTATAGTGCGAATATGAGATTCTAGAGTGTCTAAATAAGGATTTCCAACACATGGGAAGATGCAAAATGGTCCTTATGTCTCCAAAAATAGGTTATAATAAATATTCCGAGTTATATTGACTGAGTTATGTCCATTTTAATTCTGGAGGAACATTTCAAGTAGGTTCCCTTTGGAGACATGCCATCCCACCCCGCTTTAGTAGGAACCTACTCACATTCATCAGTTTTAGCATAGCAAAATTCGGCTTGGGTTCTTTCGAGACGTTCCCTCCCACCCCAGGCTATGTAGGCACCTGCTACTTCATCAACAATCAACATCACGGTTATGGGTCAACTGCACAAAATCCTTGTCATCGAAGTCCATTTTCTAGGCCGCACACTGTTAGTATCACAATTGGTCACAAGCATTATAGGGTATCTCTATCCTCAGATCTTTCTTTGTCATGGTTTTGGGTCATCCACAAACTCACCCTTCATAGAAGTCCATTTTCTAGGCCACACAAGCATTACAGGGTATCTCTATCCTTGGATATTTGTTCATCATGGTTATGGGTTAACCACGTAAAACCCTTCTCTTCAGTGGCTCTTCATATTCAACAAAGGCTTCGCAAGAGAGAACATCACAAAATGGGGACCATTGCTTCTTAAGGCGGGAGGAATGATCTGAATAGAAAATGGCATCAACCCATTGTATTTATCCACCCACGGAATTTACCCATAGTATTGTAAGTGGAATCCACTCATGCTCATGGTATTGTAAGTGACATCCACCCATAGTATTCATTCACCCATGGTATTTTCCCATGGTATTGTGACATCCACCCATGGTATTCATTCACCCATCGAATTGAAATTTGGTATGGTAACTGAAAAATACTATAAGTAACAAGTGGCATTTTGTAAAAGGACATTTTGTCTGCCACACTGTAGCTTTCACAGTGGTTCTCCATTTTAATAAGAAGTTTCTTTGTGGTTTGTTTATTGGGCATTATTATTTTCTTCCTTTGGCATTTCAATTTTTCAGATCTTGGGGGCCTCTCCCCCAAAATCCATTTCAATCTTTTAGATCTTGGGGGCTTCCTCCGAATATTTGGATCACATATCCTCTTTACCTATCCCGTGGCTATGTGATGAAGGAATGCCTTTCCCTTACTAAATATCAAATCATAGCCTCTATCCTCCAACATGGAAACATATACCAAGTTCTTCTTCAAACCAAGAACATACATAACATCTCTCAAGTGAGGGGAGAACCCAACTCTCTCTAAAAGGTAACTATACCAATCCTAATATTGCTATACCTCCCATTATCACCCATCTCGATATGCATCTGGAGATCCTTCTCCTCCAAGTTCCTGAAGATATCTTTGTTACCAATCATGTGGAAATAAGCTCCATTATCCAAGTACCATACACTACCCATCATCGATGACACCATACAAGTGATGAGGGTAAAGTCTAGTTTGAATTATGATGAAAGAGCCTCACTTGTTGCTCCTCTTGAGGGATTTTTAGCGACCTTCTTGAGCAGACACTTTGTGGAAGAATGTCCCAACTTGTGACAGTGAAAGCACTTAACTTTCGACATGTATTTCTTGCCACCCTAACAAAAATTTGATTTGGAAAGGGATGAATTCCACATCCCTTTCTTTGCCTTACCTGCTAAGGCACAATTCTCCTCATCATTAGCCTTTGATGAGGACGCGTTTCTACTATTCCAACAAATCTCTTCTTCTACTAAATCTGACCATAGCCGCTCCGAATCTGGTAGCTTCTCCCTCCTATTAACTAATTCCTAGTAACTTTGCCATCTCTTGGGAAGTCTTATAAGAGCTAGGCTCACCATATCATCTTTGGTAATAGTAATCTTGACACTTCCAAGTTGATCCCAAAAATTGGTGAACTTGGTCAAATACTTCGGAATTGAGTCACCATTCTCCATCTTGATCTTTCTAAGTTTTTACTTTAGTGCCAACTTCCTATGGTCACTATTATTTTGAAATAGGTTTGTCAATGCCTTCCACATTGCATATGGAGTGTCCTTACCATGGAGACTCGAGACAATGTGATATCGAAATCCTTCCAGGATAGTTTGTCTCGCTTTTGCCACACACTTTATCCATTCAGCCAGATCTTTAGCATCAGATACTCGAGGCTTTAGAATTTCATGATCTATGAATTCCTTGAGGCCATTGTCTTCTAACACTACCCCCATCATGTTCTTCCAATCTATTTTTGAGAGACTAATTTGTCAGATTAAATCCCTTAAGATTAATTGCAACCCGGGGTTTGTAAGCACAAATTGCCTTGCACTTTCTCTGTTCAGGCTAGGTTAGAGTTTAATCATCTCCTTATAATGATTCATGAAATAAATACTCGCAAATATTATCGTCTAATGATCAAACCCACAATCAAATTTAACCTAAATTATTCACAAGTTCTAGTCTTCAAATCTGTACTTAAATAAGTATTCCTAGTGACAAAAATGAGCCTCTATTCACACCAAACTCTAATCAAAACTTTGAATGCTGGTACCATACTCTCTATGAAAATTCACTCAAGCATTCTATGTTGACAGTTCTTTGAAAGAAATCAAACAACCTTATGATAATCACCACTCAACTTATTAAACTATTGATGCCATAATCATTCGTTACCAGAGCAAATAATGATAACTATTCTATAACAATCCAATTACTAATTCAACAAGTGATCTCTCTTGTTAGTTCTTCAATCAACGAATTATTATGTACTTAAGGGTTTATGTCCAAATTAATGTTTAGGGTTCAAGTACCAATTGGAAGAATTACTCTGTTTTGCTTTATCTTGTTGTTTTGTATTCAATGGATCACTTACATAATTCTAATAAATGAAAGCAACTATGATACTTATCTCACTTAATGCTCAGCTATCAATCCTGAGACTATACCTAATTCTATGCTACAATCAAGCAAATCCCTACCACTATGTTGTTGTAAGTCATAACGATGATCTATTCATGGAGTAAACACCCTAACGTATGAACTGAAAAAGGAGTGATTCAATCAAAGGAGACTGCCTTTTGTATAAAAGTGAGGATGATCATTTTGATTTACCACCGGTATTAGCAATTGAAGGAACAGAGGAGATAAATGGTAACTATGGAATGGGTCTCTTGAAAACATCCCTGTAATGTTTACACCAGTTTACAGTGCATCAATCCATACTAAAACGAGTCAATTAATCATTTGTGCAACCCAGACATTCTTGTATTTGGACTATCAGTTCGATAATTCAATTGAGTTCATTGAGTCTTTCGAATGATCTAGCTAGTTTCATCCTAATTTCAGTTGCCTCTGTAATACTATAATTGGGATTAACTTAAATCGATTCTCGTTAATAAAATCGAGGTTAATTTAGGGGAAGGGGACAAATCCGGTTTGATTCAATCAAAATCATTCTCCATCTATAACTGCTCGAAAGATTTAAGGGCCCCGAAATTCACTATGGGTGACAATACCAATCAATACATTAATGACTATGCAATGCATTCTAGGAAAAGACAACAAAACGACGGGATGGCTCTAATTCGAAGGGCGTGGTGTCACACTTAAATCCAATTGCAACTTAGAAAATGACAAAGACTTCTGCAAGCATAACTAATAATCAATCAACCAAATAATAATTCACGCAACATAACTATAAATGAAAAAGGAATTAACCAAATATAAGGTTGCAGTGTCACTGCTGATTCAAAACAAACAATCCCAGATGGGTGGGCCCGACCACACCTGGGGTTGGATAACTTATAGTAACTTAAACGATTTGATTCACAGTTAAAACCATAAACTTCATTCCATCAACACATTTGAAAATAGATTCAGAACAAGAGCATCACGATTATATTCAAATTGGTTTGATCATACATTAAAAATGCTTCATAAGTTCAGTGCTACGGTCTACCTTCCTTTCTTGCTGCTCTGTTGTTATATATGTTGGATATTAATTACCTTCTAAATCAAATGGGACAACAAACAAATTTGAATTCTCTATATGGCCTTCGAATAGCTAATGGTTTTTTTTGATGTTGATCATATCATGAATGGAGGAAAAGATCTTATTAAACCGTAATTGTGGCACCAAAATAGGCAAATCCGAATTTGACTGTTAATTACAAATCTGGACATTTTATATAAATTGGTCTCAGAGAACTCCTCATATCTTCCAAACCGTATGGAATTGTAGAAAATTATTTGAGAGTCAGTAAATTGGCTATACTGGGATCAAAACCCATGTTCCATATTTTCTTCATTCACCTTCATCTGCATGAAAATCGAGGTGGACATTGGCAGTTTGAAAATTATTGCAGATTTGGGAAAATTTGGGAATTTCCTTCTAGAGACCCACAGGAGTGACCTAGGTGCAATCCAAGTTATGAAAAGGTATTACAACATCATTCTGACAATAACCCTCTTAGCTTCTCCGGAAGCATGCCGAAATTGTCAAAAGTCCCAAATTTGTCATTTCCGTACTCTACTGGCTTGTGTAGAAACTTGGCATTGGAACCCTGTGAAAGTGAGCTTGGTGAAACCGTCATGAGTAAAGAATGGCATAATCATCTTTAATCATATAAAAATATAAGAAAGCTAATGATAGTTAACCACAAAACATAAAATCTGATTTGGCGGTAAGTTGAGGAATTAGGGTATGAAACAGGTTAAAAACCTAGGGTTTTAGGGTATGAATTGCGATAATATATGATGAAAACATGTGAATTTTCGAGGCCCATCATCCCCCCATGCCTGAGGTTTTGCATGTCCTCATGCAAACAAATACTTTGCTAGGGGGAGGAAAATAATGAATAGGATGATAGGTGATAATGGAAATGGTATATGGTAATGGAGATGTGTTTACATGTGCTATTTTTACAAGGCTTTATGGATGGTCCCTTATGAAAGGAAACAATGACTTCATCCTCTATAGTATTCAACTGAGAATATGTGTGAATGTAGGAGGGGAAGGTATTATAATTGCTGCTTTTGTTTACATGAACCAATATGATTGTGACCTAACTTAGGGTAGCATGCAAATGGAGGGTATATGGAATATGTAGTGGTTTAATCATCAAAAATTCCCTTAAATTTATAATCAATTAAAGTCTCTTAAGCCTTCTCTACCTCAAGTTTACCTCCATTGTTGGTGTGCCTAGTGCCGCAAGATGAAGTGAAGAATGGAAAGGTTGTAGCTATTGTGACTGCTGATAGAACCTACTGCAAAAGGAAAAAAGCCTTGACACCCTCATTATCCCAAACATTTTAATGCATGTGCCATCCCCATTATCCCAAAAATGTTGATCTATGTGTATCACAACTTCCTCAGACAACACAAGCACCATCATCAATAATCCTCTTTATTGAAATAAAGGAAATAGTTAAAATAAAGAACAATTACTTGATCATGCTCCAAGCTCAACAATTGTGAAACCATAAGTAAGCGTAGGGTGAAAAATGTTAATTTGTACATGAAAATTATTTCTCTCCTAACATCTTTCTCCCTCCCCACATGGCTATCATCTTGTATGTTCTCATGCAAGAAAAACCTCTGGCAGAGATCAAAGACTGAAGGGCTACGGTTTCTATTTTATAGTATGTTTCATTGACTTAAACCATAGGGCTAATTAAGTGAGAGAATGTCAATAAGTTTCATGTGATGTCTCCCAGATGCGGGTGATTAATCACGCTGGTACAACGCAACAAATCTGGGCTGGAAAGTGGCGCGACCACAAGGCCACCCACGCTTCTAGCCAGAAGCCCACCACCATAATTAATGGTGTTTTAATGCTGTGTGAAAGTTGAGGAAACCTCACTTTGACCCATAAGATGGTTATTTTGGACCGCCTTCCCCTTGTTACACCTCCTTTGAATTGTAACTGCCTCCCCGCTGCTGCAGATCCGATCTCGCGCACGACAACGGGGAGAAGGTGCCAGATCCTGTAATGTCCCTTAATAATAAATAATAAATAATAAATAATAAAAAAAAATAATAATAAAAAATAATAACAAATAATAAATCACTTAAAATAAATAATAAATAATAAATATAACATAATATAATAATAATAATAATAAATAATATTAAAAAAAACACAGAAAATAATAATAAAACAAATGAATACAAAAATATAAATAAAAATAGTAAAAGATAATAAATAAACCATACTAAAGCTCGTAAATAAATATAAATATAAATAAAGCAAGAAAACAATAAAAAATCAGTAAAGCTATCAAAAAGAAATAAAACAAGAAAACAATAAAGTTACATGTAGACACATGGAGTGTGTGCATGTGGTTCCCCTCCCATTGTTTGTTCTATTTATTAGATGGTGAGGAAGATGGGAGGCATTCCATCATTCCAAGATTCTATCATTCATTCTCTTGGGAGAATAGTGTTCTAAGATAGAGGAGTCACTAGCAGTAGTACGTTGATTGAGGACTCAGGGGTGGCCAATTGTAGCAAGTCCTTGCATAATTGAGCCTACGGTTGGGTGGAGAGTTGTCCCTAAAACCTTGTTGCAGTAAGCAGACTTCAACCACAGGTAAGTGATACTCATAGTTTGAACTTGATGTTAATTAGTTGATTAATTACATGTTTATTTGGGTTGTTACATATGGTATCAGAGGTTAGGCTCAACCCTTAGGGCCTATGGGCATCTTAGAAAAAAAAAATGTTTTGTTGGTATTTTTTACCCTCGCTATGCACGTAAGTTTTTTATTAACAAAGTGCTTCTAGTTTAATTTATTGTTTTGAAGGAATTCCCAACCAATATGAGTTTATTTATTTTTGCATGAATACTAGAATTCTCTTTTGGGTTGCCTTTCTTGTTGGTAAGGCTCTCGCTGGTGGAAACTTGTAGAATTATTTCAAAAAGACAAGGGTTTTATTGGCAAGGCACTTTCAGAAGTTTTTGTTTTGGACTTTTCTTTCTGTTTTTGATTTATTGCATCTCATGGACTGTTAAATTTGTGCATGGATTAATGATGACAACAAGAATCCCTCACAGTTTTTCAAGTTCCATGTTCTAAATATGCAGATTTACGAACTCACTGTTTATTTTTTCCTTGAAAATGCAAATATGATTGCCATGTTCAAATAAAATTATGAATATGTTCCTTGAATCATTATGAGACAAATATGATTGACATGTTTAAATAAAACTATGAATCTATTCATTGAAGCACTATGCGTTGTGGAGTTTGAAGTACAATTTGCTCCATACAAATGTCAGGCCAAGAACTAATACCTCTCCGCAAACTGCTGACACCTTGTTTGTGCTATCCAACTTCTTTAATTCCTCCTCAAAATCCTTGATCTGCTGATCTAAGCGGTTCAGCTCTGCTAATTTGTGATTTATTCCACATAAGTCTGGAGTTCCAGGATCTGGTCTCGGCTCCAACCTTTTCATATCCGGGCTCCTTCTGGCTGTTTTTGTTTAATTGACATAAGATTTATACATTATTGTTATGTTTTTCTGCATCTCTATGCAATGCTATACTATCATGTATATTATCTTAATCTGTTGCAGACGGGTTGCTATTGAATGCTTATCCTTTACTTTTATGGTATTTTTATGGATGTATAGGGTATTGGGTAATTATGGTGACTTGAATGGTTAATGATAGCTACGGTGATTAAATAACTAGATTTATAGTTAAGCGAAAAGAAAGTTGGGAGTGTATTTTTATTAATTATGGTTTGTATGCTTTCGGTGAATTTAGAAGCTTTTATACCCTTGAGAACCTCATATGATAGACTTTCTTGAACATTTTTTGTTAGGGACTGATTCGATCAACATGATTTACTAAGGGGACAGGGTTCGCTGCTTTAAAATCTTGAGGGAAATTATTGACTTATGATATAGTAAATATTAATTTAATGGATCAAGGAAACAACGAAGATCGTGTTGCTGGAGTGGAACTGAAGATATGATCACGGCTCTATAGATTGGAACTTCATCATCATTGGTAATTATTCTTATAGAAAGGCATGATAATTACTCGCATGGAAATCACCACTTTTATCGCATAAAGATAGATACCTTCATTGAAGCAGAGACAGAGAGATCTTCGTTAATAGAGGCCTATAGATTGACTTTGATAGAAAGATGTAACATTCATTTGGTAGGTGTGGAACTAGGTTCTATATTCTTGTTCATTTAGGGATTGTTGGATGTGATATGGATGCATTATTTCTACTCAATTCTAATAAAATAACATACAGAATTATAGCTGAAAAGTATGGGATCACCAATTCTAATTCCTTTTAAATTCAAAGAATCTGAGTCGTTGCCTTTCATCTATTGCGATATGTTTTGAAAATCCCAATTTGAGAGATTGTCGTGGAAAATTGACTTGTACAAGAAAAAGTCAACGAATTGCAAGGATGACACACTGGACTTTCCATGGAATTCATGAATTCATAAATCTCGTTTCCCAATTAATGATCTCTACCCTTCTGTCGATTTTCCTTCTTCTAACAAGAAAAAAATCTTCAAAAGTTGTTCACCAGATTTGATCTAGGGACTTGTTTGCATGTGCTAATTTTTTTCCACCTTTCACAGAAAATTTGGAATTTAAATGCAGGTTGATCTCTTTACTCTGATATTATGATTGTTTTATTTCAGATCACACTCTTTTAATGACTTAATGGTAATTGATCTACTGTCAATTCATTAGCTTTTGTAGATCACACTCTTTCATTTCTTGTATTACTAATAAATTCCAAATTAACAAGAAGTCAATATGACTCTTTGGTGGAAAAAGCTTTGGAATTTAGGTTTGTGTAATCTCTTTGTGTAGCATCCAGGTTACCTCAAATGAAGTACATATCTATTCAAAGTCCAAGCACCAAAAGAAGCTCCTTCTCTCGTCAAGAATTCAAAGTGCTAAAATCATTATAGCTAAAATGTATTGTAGACAATAGGTTTGTTCCTAATTTCCTGGTATTGTTTCGATCTTTATGTTTTAATTAATGAATGTAAAACCCGATAGCTATTAAAGCTTTGTTAAGGGTTTGATATGGTGTTGCCTTCGTGGGTGCGCTTGTAGGTGGGCCATCTTATTAATAAAATGATTTTATTTTGTGTTTTGGGGACGGATAACCTTCCCAGTCATCCGATCTGGTTTTGGGTCCGATGGCAGTGTCTCTTCTTGTTTATGGTGTGTTTCTGTTGGAATATCTCTTTGGTTGTTTGATTTCTTAAATCCCCTTAGAGTAATCATTTAATGGTCATAAGAATCCCAAGATACATTTAATAAATTTGTTTAACAATTTATTTTGTTAAAGGCAGTCCATTTAATTTTTCTTCTAACATAAGTTATGATTGCTTAAACAGATACTCAAAATATTTCACTCTACAGCACCGAATTTCAGTTTATGTTAAACTTTTGATTCTTTTGTGATAATTCTCTTGACACAAATGGTTTTATAGCACTTCTCATGGCAATGAAAGATTAAAAATGATGAGTTATATGGAAAATTTGGACTTGGCATGATTTCGTGCTGGCTTTTTGGCAATTGTTGGCTATCATGTGTGATGATAAACATCTGCAACAAGTTTTAACTATTTAGATGCAAGGATCCAGGAGATAAAGAACACTATAATAAGAAAATCAATTAGATGCTATAGCATATAAAGCGAAACAACATATTATTGATTTATGTTGTGTATCAACTGTTAATATCTAAATGCAGCAGTTAATTTCTGATTAAGATAAGTGATCACCACTAATGATTACAAACAATTGGGTGGATGGAGAGTAGCCATAGTTTGACTCACTTTTTTTTTTCCCAAGTCAATAGCGGATGACGTTGCAAGCTAGGAATTCGGTATTTTTTCTCACACATTAACCTCGTTTTCATTTCTAGATCACATGATAACTCTGATAAGGCATTAATTTTTGCTAACAACAAGGCTAATACATTCTTCCTGATGATACTTCAAATAAATTAACATTTATAAATCTAGAATGGTCTCTATTTTAAACCAATTGTTGCATTTTCTTGTCAAGATCTTTCGTTATCATATGCCTGCAAATTTCAGGGTCTCAATTCCTAAATTCCTTTTTATGATGCAAATAGATATGAACAATGGCAATTAACTTTTTGACATCAATTCTTTTGGGGAAGGGTATGTAAATTTAAATCAATTCCTGATGAAATTTTTATGATGATAATATAGTTTAATATTTGCATCACTTCTCCGATCAAGGCAAATGTTTAAATGGTTCAACAAATTTCAGTCCTATGCACATTTCATTTGACTAATCTATGGAACACTGGTATATTTTATTTTTTGGCAACACTAGAGGATCTCTAGATTGATTGATTACTAATAAATTCATATGTGAATGATCTCTTAACAAAAAAGTGACATTTACATTTCTATGCATGGGTTCCATGAGCATATATGATATACTTCACTGAACCATGTTCCACGAAACATTAATCACATGCAATGATCTTTCTAGATATCTTTCTAATAAATTAAAATAGTTGTAGTCCTCTTACATAGGTTCCACTAAAGACAACACACTTTTGTTATGGTTAAGGTGGTATCATGCGCTGAACATATGAATGAATGAGACCTTTACTTTTAAACTTTGGGTACCTTCATGAAATATACATGTAAAATATTCTAATAAATTTTATTTTGCATTGCAATTGCCATTCAGATTACATGTATGTGCTCATTTACTACATTTGCATCAAAATTCTTAATCATATCATTTGTATATTAAACATCATCAAGCTACCAATGAAGTCTCCTTCATTCTTGAGTGAATCAGTTGGGTTTGCAATATATATATATATAACCACAGGATGGTATATTTTAGTCTCAGTGGAAAATCATATATTTTGATTTGGGAGCATCTAAATCATGTTTTATTGTTTAAATTTATGATACATCTAAATCATACACTATAATTTCAGTTTAGTTTAATTAACTGTTACGATGTTGAGTATAATGTTACATGAGGTTTCATGATTCAAGGTTAATTGCTTATATTGGATAAAGTTGTCTAAGGAGAAATGGAAAGGAAAAACTTGCAAATTTTCTAATGATGATAACTGATGATAGATCATGTGATTATGGCCAACTTGGTGCTAGATAGATACTTATGGTGGTTGAGAGAAAGTGTCACAACAAGGGTAAGAAATCAGTAAGGAAAGGCAACCTATTTTATAACATAATGGAAGAGTTTGGTATAATCATAACTTGGTACTCCAAAGGTATCACTATAAGGTCTATTTAAGGATGATGCACATAAAGAAGAAAATATTGGTAATCAACTAATGAAGTTGAATAATCACGGTAATAATGAAGGTCATTTTTAAGGAACCTGGAAGGTATGACAATAGAATGATTGGAGAAGATAGGTTGTGTGCATGACAACATCTATAACAATTTTTCCTCTAATGGGAGAGCCACATTGTAAAGTCTTCCATAGGTGACTAACTATATGAATGAATTATGGATAACAAGATGTATGATCAGGAAATTATATTATGTTCATGTCTTAAAATAGGAAATGATAAGCGGATTACATTTGGTAGCCATCTTAATTAACTTATTTATCAGATATTACCCAAGTTGGGAAATAGTAACAACACTTCCAAAGTATATCAGTGCAATGTTTTTAAGAGAGGAGAGAAGAAACCACAATGATTGGAGGTGAGAAATTAAAGTCAATAAAATAGAATGAAGTGAAGAAGTTTCCATTTTTTAAGCTAGTAGACATGGAATATTAGGAAATTAAGACTAGGAGAAAAATAAAAATATATCTATGAATATCTGGTAGGAGGAAATAAAGGGATGTTCTATCAAGAAGGAAGTTATTTTAAGGGTATTGATGAGTGGACCGAGAAACATGACTGGTAATGGTCATAGTGATGGTCTACATAGTTCAAAAATGTGAAGAAGTTTTGTTCCCATAGCGTTAAAAGAGGTTGTTTCCACATAACACCACAATTTTTCATGGACAATGATGGTAGAAGTGTTTCCAACTATTTCAAAATATAAATTAATGATACTATTTAATGAGAAAGAGTCTTTGTCCAACTTGATGAAGGGTGAAATTACGATAAAGAAATCAAGTGGTATTGAGATAGGAACTTGACGAGATAAGAAAATATTTTTGTGGATGAAAATGATAATTGTTAAGTGATGCAGGTATAAGTCAACATGGATCAACAAACCCTCATGCAAGTAAATTAAGCATGATATAAAATTAAATCATGATGACCTAGTGTTTATATGCAATTGCATATAGCAGTATTGGAATCAGTAATCCAAAGGGTAAATGGATGTAAAACCAAGGGATTTTAATTTTGAGATAGAAGATTTAAATAATGATTGTATGACGAGAGATTAAGCCTCAAGATGATGAGGCTCATGTGAAATTTAACGATGTACTTAGATGATTATACCTATGGTGTAAATGGTCAACTTCCTAGTTGAAAGAAGTGGAGATGATTATTGAAAAGCTAATTGGTATCTTGATGAAAACATAACACTGATGGGATAACATAGATCCTAGATGGATGTTGAATAATCTTAGTTCAGAGTTGAATGTTTGTAAAGTAAAAGAAATTCATTTTTCTGATGAATCATGATAAGAATGCTTATAGAGTATTATTCTATATTTGATAGGTATTGAGATGTTTCTCATGTTTCATGATATGATGTTATGAGGGTGATCATGCACATGTGGTTCATATTTATATAGTTGTTACAATACTGCTGATGTATCCTTATGATGATTATGATATGCATAACGTGGAATAGGAATTATAATTCTATAATATGATGTTTATTGACATGTGGTTCATTTATTATGTGAAGTCTTGATATGTCTTTGATGCAAATATGTTGATGTTATAACTTATGATGGTTTTTCATGAGGTAAAACACGTGATAGTGGCATACAAATTTATGATATGCATGATTATGCAGTTCGCTATTATTCATAATGATGCGATTAACAATGATTAATGTTACATGATGACATGCAAGACTTGGCATGTGGATTATTTTCTATGATACTATGATGGTATAGCTAATGCATTGCTTGCATGTTGAGGTGTGGTGATTCACAGGACTCCACAAATGGACCAAGAGGGCTGGTTTATTTGATGATCTCGTGCGAGCCCATACACACGAGGAAGAATAAGTAACACCATATGGGCTGGGATAAACTCAATCAACACTACATATGCCAGTGGTTCCTTTGTCTTGTGTAGCTCTTGATGGATAGCTCTTGTAGGGCTATGGGACCAACATGAGGAGGCCAAGTGCCTGATGTTCAACGCTAGGTTCCTGTTATTGGATTGGGATGCCGAAGTGTAGTGGGAGTGTAAGGACTTCGATGCCTAGGGCTGTGTGCCTTAGTAGTTGTGGAGGGAGTGGGCCAGCCTTGCGAGATTCCTGGAGTCATTGAGTACCATACCGGATGCTTGCCTTGGGGCAGATGAGGTCTGAGTCAGGCGTGAGCCTTAGGGAAAGCCTTGGACTTGGACTAGGATACAGACCGGGTCAGGCTTATGCTTGGTGCCGAATGTGGGAAAAAGGACAGAGATTCCTTGGGATTTACCGACTGTTGTGAAACTTTCGATGCCTGCTGGTTATACTAGTTTTGTAGAGAGTGTCAACAACATGAAGTAATAAATAACAAAACAAAATGTTAAATAAATAATAATAATAATTCAACTTAACTTCGGGTCGAAGTTCCTTAAAAGGGAGAGAGTATGTAATGTCCCTTAATAATAAATAATGAAAAGTTATAATATAATTAAAAAATAATATTAAATACACAAGAAATAAATAATAAACAAGAATAAAAAAATAATAAAAATAAAATAGTAAATAATAAATAACCAATACTAAAGCTCTAAATAAATATAAATAGAAATAAAACAAGAAAACAGTAAAAAAATCAGTAAAGCTATCAAAAAGAAATAAAACAAGAAAACAATAAAGTTGCATGTAGACACATGGAGTGTGTGCATGTGGTTCCCCTTCCAATGTTTTTTCTATTTATTAGATGGTGAGGAAGATGGGAGGCATTCCATCATTCCAAGATTCTATCATTCATTCTCTTGGGAAAATAGTGTTCTAAGATAGAGGAGTCACTGGCAGTAGTATGTTGATTGAGGGCTCGGGGGTGGCCAGTTGTAACAAATCCTTGCACAATTGAGCCTATGGTTGGGTGGAGAGTCATCCCCAAAACCTTGTTGCAGTAAGAAGATTTCAACCATAGGTAAGTGTTACTCATAGTTTGAACTTGTTGTTAATTAGTTGATTAATTACATGTTTATTTGGGTTGTTACAAATCCTCTGTTGTATTGAAATGGTTGAAGGTGCCCACTTCTTGCATAATCTACGTTGCTGCTTCAGAACTGCTGCTTCGGCCTTGAATTTTGCTTCTGAACTTTGAATTCCCCATTCTCCTGCTCCCACTGGCCATTCTACCCCTCGTCCTCCTCCTCCTAACACCCGTTGAACCAACTCCAGCCAGACAAATATGCATCATTTGCGACACAGGATGTGATGTAGAAGGGGTAGTAGCAGAGGTAGAGCGACTCGCCCTCCCGCGTTGTCCCTCCCTGACTCTATTCCTTCGGATTCCTCCTCTCCCTCGATAGAGGCTCACTTCACGGATCGATATCCCGCCACCCGCAATGATAGGGGGTGTGCTCAGACGACTGGCTCTAGGCATGCTGCAAACACTCATCAACCTCTTGATGCCTCTGTCCCGACGATGCAACCCTTCCATTCTACCCAGTTCCAGTTTCATTGCACGCTAGAGTGCCCGTGCATTATTGCTACCATTTCTGTTGCTTTCATAGAGAAGCCACAGAGCTCTGTCATCATGGCTCACATCATTCAGGAAAGGACCGACACCAGCAGAAGGAAAAATCTTGGTAGCAGCTCTGGGACTTGCAGAACACATGGTGAAGCTCTGAACTGAACAGACACAGCTCCGAGACACAATACTCCATGCAGAAATACGAATATGGAAGAAACGACGAGCGAGCAAAAACACAACAAAGATGACTTAGAGGCTTGTAGGTGTCTAATTGTGGAGGAACCTCTGCCACCTAATGACACCTAGCAGGCCAAGGTTTATTTCAGGTTTCATTGAGCACCAGGTCACCAAGTTAGGGGTCTTTTTTGATGTTTGTTTTTGTAATTGTTGTCAATTTTGTTGTTTTGTTCCAAAAACTATTCCACAATGCTACTATAGGCTGGTTCCCCTGCGTGGGTAGCACACTTCGCGAGTTTGGACTGTTTTCCCCAATGAGGGCAGTCATTTTCAGTTCTTGTTTGTTAAAACATGGTAAAATATGAGACAGGTTCTGCAGAGGCTGGTGCATCCATGTATTATTTTTTGTTACATTAATATAATTAGTCATATTTAGAAAAAAAAAAGAAAAAGTTTCATGTGATGTCAACTTCCTTTGCATTAATAAGATAATAAAAAGCAGTGACTAGGAATCGAGTGATGTCCAGACTAACGTTTTTCATTGTAAAAATAATAATTAAAGCTAAGACTATCAAAAGAATGCTAACAATGTTGTTACTGCAAAGATAATGTCATCCTAAAATGTGTAACCGTAATAATTTCCACACACCATCTCAAGAGAAGTCCAAAGCGGAAGGTCTTTACAGTTAATAGCCTCATTATGACAAGTAAAAGCGGCTTTATTTAAAACCAAGGGTTTACAATGGATCGAAGATAGGGAAAAATGGCAAAGTGATACCTTTATAGAATGAATGTCTTAACATTAACCAAGCTTATAATTGAAGATTCTCTTATTCAAGAAGAGTGAATCACCTGTACTAAGGGTCCCACATCCATAAAAACAAAATCATTTCTGAAAGATAGAGCTCCAAAGCACATTATTGAAAGGATCTTAAAGCCATTCTCAGAGAGATATGATGGTGAGTTCAGGGAAAGGACAAAAACAACCAAGTAAATCATAGTGTAAATTTAACTTTGATACCACAGGCATGGCCCTGCTACCAGCAAGCATCTATAGTCTCGATAAGGATGCCTTTTAACCTAACGAAATGTTTGTGTCCCACTTACTAGATATAGATTCAGAGTTAGCTTATTTGAATTTTAGATAAAGGCTACTGTCCTGGCTTGGTAACCAGCTAATGGCAGTGCCACTCACAAGAATTAACATGGATGAATGGGCTAACTCATAATGAGACCTCCTATCTTCCAGCTTTTGGGCTAAAAGCCATTACTCTAGCTTGGTGACTAGGAGCAGTAATGTCATGCATGCTAGGTCTTATGATCGTGGTAGATTGGCTCATTACAAGACCTCCTATCCTCTCCTAAATATTTTTGTAGACTCTGATTATGGTTAACCTTATAGGTTACTTAATAAGTGGGGAGATAGATCTACTCCTTAAGAGCACAGGATGGCGTGAAAAGTTTTTAATTACTATTCCTTACTGGTTGATCGTGTTACCCTAAAGACTCAAGAAAAAGAAGACATATCAGATAATGACTAAAACACTCGTTGAGTTAGTCATGCTAGGGTTCTTATGAGAGCTCATTATGGTTTTATAGGAGTGGTCCACCATAGGAGGATTTTCATTAAACCTTTGACGAGAAACTTGAAAAGATTTCTTGGATGACAATCTGCTAAGTTTATAAATGGAAAGTATAACAATAACAATCCCCTAACTAAGCTAATGAATACTTTCATCCAATAATCAAAGTCACTTTATAAAATATGAGGCATTAATAGTGAATTGCTTCTGACAAGTCTTACCCCAAGAGTGCATAATAACATAAATTGAATGGTTATGCCTTAGGAATTGTAGTTTCATGTGCACTGCTATAAAAATTTTATTCAAATGACAATTTTATTAATTTTCCTATACTACCCTATTCTAAGTTAGAGAGAGGAAGATATCCTTTAAGTTTAGGTGTACTTCCAATGTAGCCATGTACGAAGTAGGTTAAAATAGATATTCATGCTTAGATTTAACATATAAACTTGGAAGTGTACATGAGCATCAAAAGCCAACCAATGTACTTGATATGACAACAAGAGTTTTAAAAGAGAAGAATACTCCCTCGCTTGAGCCATTGTTCAGAACCAATGTTCGATATGATCATGGTATTCTTGGTCCATCTTCTGATTTGGCCCATGCTTCTCATCCTCTTCTTCCATGTCATGTTGATTCTTCTTCGTAGGGTGAGTAGTCTCTTGATTACATTCTAGATCTGCTGATAGACATGTCAAGAACTCCTCGATCTTAGGATCCAGTGGATGTTCTTCATTGATTATAGTGCATGATTCATTCATCTCGTTAGATGACTGGTTAAGGAAATCAAAAGAGACTTCCAAATCCTCTTGTGCTGGTGGAGAAATGGACAAGTTCTTGAATACTGTCAAGAAGTTCTCTTCCTGAGAGGTAGAGGTCCAGATCCCAGCAGCTGCTAGGGCTTGTGATAGGTCCTTCATATTTATCATCCTCAAGTCCATCTAGTTGATTGATAGTCCCTGTCTCCACACATATATTAGTAACTAGGTTCTTACAACACCCCAAAATGATATAATGTTAAAGATTTGAAGATGAATTCAAAAGCTATATTGACTGAATTAAAACTCACCACACTTGAGAGTGAATCAAAATATTATTTAATCTATTAAAAGCAAAACAATTCGGAAATTAAATATCTCACAGAGTGTTTCAGACTATTCTAAGGCCTATGTTGCTTGTGAGGTGAAGCTATGGTTCCTGTAGATGTGTCTTTCTAAGTCTATGAGATTTACAAACTTTGCTATTTACATGAAATATTGAAATGAAATCAAACTACTTCTACTTCTACACAAAAAGATAAAGGAAATAGAAACTCAAGAACAAGCAGTGATCGGTCAGAATTTGGAGCAACCCCAAAAAAGTGGATGCGTGGCTCTTCACTCACGTCTTACCATACTCTTTTTGTCCTCTGTCATTCCTGCAAGATCCTGAAACTCTGCTAATAATGGTTACCTAAATAAGAAATGACAATTTCCCCAGAAATGGCTCCAAAATGTTGAGAGATTAATTTGTCAAATTAAATCCCTTAAGATTAATTGTCAACCCGGGGTTCGTACGTAAACATTTCCTTGCACTTTCTCTGTTTAGGCTAGGTCAGATTTTAATTGTTTCCCTAAAATGATTTATGAAATACATACTTGCAAATCTTATCATCTAATGAGCAAACCCAACAATCAAATTTAACCTAAAATCTTCACAAGTTCTAGTATTCAAATCTGTACTTAACTAAGTATTCCTAGTGACAAAAATGAGATTTTGTTCACACCAAACTCTAATCAAAACTTTGAATGTTGATACCAGGCTCTCTATGAAAATTCGCTCAAGCATTCTATGTTGACAGTTCTTTGAAAGAAATCAAATAACCCTATGATAATCACCACTCAACTTATTAAACTATTGATGCCATAATCATTCGTTACCAGAGCAAATATTGATAACTATTCTATAACAATCCAATTACTAATTCAACAAGTGATATATCTTGTTAATTCTTCAATCAACCAATTATTTTGTACTTAAGAGTTTATGTCCAAATCAAGGTTTAGGGTTCAAGTACCAATTGGGAGAATTACTTTGTTTTGGTTTATCTTGTTGTTTTGTATTCAATGGATCACTTACATAATTCTAATAAATGAAAGCAACTATGATACTTATCTCACTTAATGCTCAGTTATCAATCCTGAGACTATACCTAATTCTACGCTACAATCAAGAAAATCCCTACCACTATGCTGTTGTAAGTCATAACGATGATCTATTCAT